>JAQGAU010001741.1:0-17878 GCA_034698045.1 Paramacrobiotus richtersi | reverse complement strand
TAAAGATACGAGACATCGCGAGGAGTGGAATTTAAATCTCCAGCCATCGCACTGTGTAATCGTTTGGTGCAAGGGATAGTCCTGTCCTATATCGTGGGGTGCGAACATTTTTGTTCATGTTTAGGACTTTTGTTTTATATGCAAAATGCGTCGCGTTGTGTGTGCTTTAATAGTTCCTTCTTCCGGTTCGTGCTGCATCGTGCTGCATGCAACAATTTTTACATAACATTCTTTTTTGGTACTGTACATATATCGCCGCTTATAACACTGTCTTTACAATGCAGCTAAATCTGTACATACAGTAGTGTGCATGATTTTACCTTACAATTAGCAAATCCTGGTTTAAGAACATTATTAAGGCCTTTCCACTATTATTCCACTATAATTATAACTTCTGTATTTAATGGAGAATTCGAAATTACCAGGTTTTTGATCTTGTTAGTTACGTATTCCTCATGGAAAAAGGTTATCAAGAGTTCGATATGGGCGAGAGCAGCGTTGTTACAAAGGTAAAAGGAAACCAGGCTACCACGATGCAAAGCGGTTCCTTTGTGGAAGCATTTAGTACGGAATCTGGTGTGACGTGGGATGCAGCAGGTAAGAGTATTGTTTTGCATGCGCTTAATTTATTTAAAACCGACTAAAAAACGTTCTCATCATTGTGTCTCGGCACAAAATCGGTAGTATATATAATTATAACACTTTATTTGAATTGACTTATATGTGAACTGCAAACTCTGTATTACCACCAAAGTTCGATTTTTTGCACGGATGTTCATTGAAATGTTCTGCATATACTTGCCATTTATATGATTGTTCTTTATGTTTTCTTAGATGTAGTGATACCTCCCTTGGTAAGCTCTGATTCTCGCGTATTTTACATATGAAAATTCGCAAGCAACGAACTTCGGAAACAAGATTTACAGTAATTATTGGCATATGTAACTGTTTACTGAGTTAATCGTAAAAGATTGCTATACATTATTTATTCATTTGTGTACTTATTGTAAAACTTCTTTGAATACTATTGACCTTCATTTCAGGAAAATAATGCCCTTTTTATTATGACGAAAGTTTCATTGACGCCTAAGCAAGTGCAAAGCAGGTGTCCAGAGGTATTTCACCTTTACATACGTACCTTTACATACACTATATAGTACTGTTTGATTTTAAACTCTAGGCCGGATGGCAGATTTTTTTAACGGTACTAGTGCCAGTACGGCGAAAATTTATGTGGATATATACCACGGTTACCTGTCCTAGTTTCGCCAATAAAACCCTAGGAAAAACTACTAATTTTAGCACTATCTGGGAACTATCTGCAGTTTAAAAGTTGTTACAAAGGACGCGAATTATCTTTTTCAACGACAACTGAATTTTATTAGGATTTTTCTACTCTTAATTACTGGCATACTCGTTGTAGGAGTTTCAAATTAGTGTCAACGAAACAAAGTGCTTCAAAGATGGAGACTGTAACATAGGAACACCAGTGCAAAATGGCCACGGCTATCACACAGGAAAATGTGTATCTACGACTGCTACTTGCGAAGTGTACGCATGGTGCCCTTTAGAGGATTATAAAAAACGGTAAGACTCAGAATTCTTTTGCTGATGTCGATATGTCCAATGAGAGTATATCAATATAACCTGTAACGTTGCAGGTCGGTTCTACTATCAGGTGGAGCAAACCTGACGATACTAGTCAAAAATTTCGTTATGTTTCCAAAAATGAGAATTCGCAGGTGGTGTATACAATTATGGACAATAAAATACTTACTGCTTCTTCAACGTAATTAGTGATCATTAATATAGTATTTGGTATTTGCTTATTTTAGAAGAAATCTTGGGGAGTTACGAGAAGATTATGTGAAAAACTGCAGATTCGATCCAGTTGACCATCCTCTATGCCCTATATTTGTATTGGGAGACATCGCTAAAGCGGCTGGTGGAGATTTTCTTAGCATGGCGACTCATGTAATTCTTACAATTTTACCTATTAATGATGTAAAATAGTATTACATTATACGCATTACGCGTGTAAGTTTTGCGTTGTCATCATTCTGTAAAATTAAATTAGAAGTACCGGCACTTAATTACAAACAGTATGTAAGCAATAAGCAAACTTAGGATTAGAGGATAAGTAATTATGTGCTATACAATGCCATTAGCGCGGATCATTCCGAGAATTAATAGGTTAAACAGAATGTAACAACTCTGTTTTTTAGGGCGCCGTGGTGAGTTTTGCAATTCAGTGGGACTGTAATCTGGATTTCCATATCCGGCATTGTAAACCTACTTACACGTTTCGCCGGTAATAGTTCAATCGGCAACCTTATGAAAACGGCAGGTGTTTTCGAATGCTGATGTCAACACAGTGGTTATTACGCATAACGTCAACCATGCGAAAACTATTGTTTTGCATTAGATTGGACGATCCCAAGGAAACTCATTCTTCGGGATGGTCCTTTCGGTAAGCGTAAACAGCTGGTTGGGGACAAATTAGCGTGCGTGCATAAACAATGGTTCGCCTAATTGTCGTTTATGCAAAAACGATGCACTCTCGTTATGTATCTGCAAGTGGTTTTTCTGCGCATATTGTATCATAAAAAGCCTAGAAATCCTTCATCACAAGTTGCATACGTCGTGGCTTGCTTGCTGATTAATGAAGTGGCTGTTTAATTTTGTCCAAGTGCTGGCAGTATTATATGGAAGGCCGTTTGGGTCACCACAACATTATTCTGAAACATGATTCATCTCAAACATGATTTTGCTCAAACTTGATTTCATCGAAACTTGATTTTTTGCAAACTCTCGGTTTTGGATACTTTTTGTCCGTTGCCATGTTGTGATTTCCAGTTGTGATTGACATTCCATTTACAATGGAACTCCATTTATATACTGCCAGTGTCTTCACTTTGGAATTGGTAGTAACTGCTCAGGCACGCTGGAATCTGTTGCAGATTACAGCACAGTTAGCGATATCTTTGTCTATATGTCTGACTCTATGATTACAGATTCTCTGTTTTGAAAAGCGAGATATTTTCACTTTATTTTGTCTATCCTTCTGTGTTCCCCTGTCTTTATAGAATGCGAGGTGCTAGGCGTAGTAACGGTGGTGATATGCGGCGTCAGTTGGAGATGCTAGGTGGGAAACATTGACTTGTTTAGTTTGGATGCAGTATTGGAAACGGCATATTTACAGGCATCAAGGACTATTCAGGGTTCCCGAGAAAGCAGCTCAGCATTCGAGCAAGCCCCACGTCCAGCAGGACCTTCCGCGCGCTGCAGAGAAAGTCGCACGGTGATCGGTGATGGACACAAACGTCGTGCGAGTTCCAGCCCGCAGCACTCCCCTAAGCGCGCTGCTGAATGAAATGCAGAACCAGAAACCTAAAGTGAAACCGCGTGCTCTGGTGATGGTGCTGGGTGATTCTCCGCGTATGCAGTATCATGTCCTTGGCCAAAGAAGGATTCGATGTTGACTTTCTCGGATATCGGCGTAAGTTTGCAAAATTAACAGAGTTCATGAGACCTGTGACTTTCTGTTTTTGACAGACAGCGAATCGCACTCGGAAATTCTTCACAAGCCTTCCATTGCACTTCGCGCAGTGAAGAACTTTCCAAAGAACTTTTCCAGTTAGTTTGCGATACACTATTTGCTTTTCAGTTTTTAGGTTGAAGACTTGAAGGGACTTTGTTTTACAGGGTTACCAGGCCTTGCTTGCTTGCCTTTCAAAGTAATCTGGCTGATAATTTCCTTGCTATGCAGCATGGGAAAACCGAAGAAGCCCTACTGATTCAGGTACGATAAAAAAGTCAGGATTCATAATGATGATCTATTTTTAAAAGGATTTCTTTGAATAAGTCCTTAATGCCCCTAAAACAGTTGTACCGAAGTTGCGTGTGAAAATCATAATCGTCTTTTTTGTTTGAATCGATGTCGACGATTGTATTATTAACAATTGTATATATTGTTAACAGAGTGGAAAAAATTGGTTTTAGCGTAACCCATGTCATTTTAGAGCAGTGGCTTTAGAGATAGCACCGGTGCGCTTCGCGCACCGCACTGTCTGCGACCGTTCCGTCCCCGCACCGGTGCTTCCGGTGCGGTGCGACCGGGATACCGGTGCACCGCAAAAACTGTGACTATCAAAATAATGAAATAATTCATTGGTTTTATGTTTCTGCTTCTGATAAATCCATGGAATACCAAGGTATTAGAAACATCGAAGCACGAGCACTGGTTTTTCCGCGACGATGGCGTATACGGGTGATAAAGTCACAAACTTCAGAGAATTTGCGCTCTAAAAATACTGATGAGTAGTGGCTTACTATGCCGCGAATGGGAGTACCGAGACAGCCGCCATAAACCGACGGTGCACCGCGGTTTATATTATGGTACGGTGCGCTCTGCGAACCGGTGCGAGCGGTGCGGTGCACTTTTTCAAACCGTTACCGCACCGGCTAAACCGCGGTGCACCGTCGGTGCGGTGCGACTTTGTCATCTCTAAGTGGCTTTGTATGACCGTCAGCCTGCAGATTTCGGACTCATTGAATTAGGGAACCTAATTAAAACAGTTCTGACTGTCTACAGCGGTTCTGAAGTAACAACTGGTGGAACGGAAACGGTGTTTACTAGAAAGGAGCCCGGACGCGTTGCCGTTTTGAAAGAGGGTAGACCGGCACTGCTGGTTGCAGCACTAGCTGGACGGAAGATGAAGACTTCGGCATTCTGTTCGATGCGTTGTGGTTGTATGACACTGAATATACCAAGTCGGGGCAGAAATTTTCAGGATTAGTCGTGGTTGTTACCGGTATGTACAATATACAGTTTCGCACCTGATTACTGTCTTTTGAAACGATTTTCAACGAAAACTTTTGGAATATCCAGGAAAGGGACCGTTAAAGGAACACTATATGGATCGTGTTCGGCAGGAAAATTTGCATTACAAGTTGTTGGCTGGAAACAGGGGATCATCCTCGTTTACTCGTTGAGCCATTGGCGAATTGGAATCAGTGTATTTTGAGTTATTCGGTAGTGTAAAGCTCATGCATGCTGCGTTTTCGCAAAGAATTGGGTTTAAATTGCATAATACGTTGATCTACTGCATTATTCTGTTTTTAGTGCTGTCATGATGTGTATGATGAATGTGGTTACTCATTTATTGCTTTGGCTCAGGTTGTGCGGATCTGAGTATCTGCTTGCATTACTCGTCAAGCGATCTCGATTTACCTATGAAAGTGGTGGATATGTTCGGATGCGGCCTGTCGGTGTGTGCCGTTCGCTATAAATGGTTGGAAATTCAACAGACCATTAATAATTTTATTACTGCGGTGTAAGAACATTTTGTTTGACCTAGTATTGAGGAGCTAGTGAAGCCCGACTCCAACGAATTACTCTTCACAACATCCGATGAACTGTGCCGGCAGTTATGTAGCCTCTTAGCCGGATTCCCGGGTACGACCAATACACAGCTGGATGAATTGCGGAGTAATGTGCAGGCTTTTCGCCGGGCGACGTGGCATGATGACTGGAAAAGGAAATTCCACCCGATTATGCTCAGCACTGTTGAACCCCGGAGAAAGTCCCGGATGAATGCAAAGAAGCGAGTTGGAGCGTTATGCGCAGCGGTAGGTGTAGTGGCGGTTTTTGTGGCTTTCTGCTTGAGTGTTTTCAGGGATCTTTTGTACGGGCAGATGTCGTAAAATGTGTTTTGCTTCAGTTAGTCTCTCGGACATGTATGCTCAGATTAGAATATTTTATTTTTATCTGGTACTGGTTTTTAAGCTTTTATTCAGATTAAAGTAAAACGTTTCCAGTTGGTACAAATGGCTGTTTATCAGCTTGTGTCTGCCAATGAAAAATGCAAAACACACAGAAATGTTTATGCGCAAAAGGAATAAGCAATATACATAACGGCTCGTTTTCACGCAATTACACAATTTTGCTTGGCGGTCAGTTGCTGATATTGCGTCCTACATACTTTGCGGAAACCCAAAATTGCTCCCAAAAGACTGACGGCTGATTCGGCACAGCAAAAAACCATCATGCCAACAATTAGGCCAGTGATCATATGAAAACCATTTTCGTAATCGCAGATGTGATCGTAAGTACCGGCATATTGGAAGCCTTTGCAAAGTTTGGGATAATCGAACTTCCCAGTAATCATCCCAACGGCTAAAAATAAGCAAAAGACAGCCATGTCGCGAAGTCGGAGCAAGATTCATGAGAGATGGTCGGTCATCTGCCTTGGTCGGAGCGATTGTTTCTGGAGTTACTGCTGTTTTTATATAGTGAACAACCAGTAATTAAATTTATTTCGAATACGTACAGAAAATGACATTAACGAGATTCACAAGTCAGTGATGCAAATACAGTAGGTACCATGGTACATGTACATTTGGTGCTCAAAATTCGACAAAAGCTTGTGTTGACTGAAAAACGGTTTCGAAACCGCTTGACATAGTTCAGTGAAAATACTTATTATTCATGGATAGTTTTGGAATTTATTTGTTCATAAAACTGTGCATGTCTTGAACGTCGCCAGTTATCAGCAATTCGTCTGAAAAACGATGCTAAATACTTCGGACTTGCGATTGCAAAAAAACATCAGTTGGATAAAATGAGCCCCTTAATTAACTATAAACACACGTAGTCTGCGAGAGAAAATTCAGAAGAGGTCTGACCGAGATTACGTTGTATAATTTATAGGGTTAGTTGTTCACTTAATTATAACAAAAATAAATACATGTGTATGCACTACAATATATATATATATATAAGTTTCGGCCTTGCTCTTGAGTATCAGACTATGTTAGGTCCTAAAATGTTGAATTGTCCTCTAGCATACAATGTACTTTTAATTTGGCAGAAAGTTGAGAAACGGTTTACGGATACATCCACACCGTCGTTAATTGTAGGTCGCTTCTGCCAAGGCAGATGACTCTCATGAATCTTGCTTCTGCACTTGCATGCTTCACTACTGTACCTTCAAATGCTCTAATAATATTAACGTGCAGTGTACGTTGTATACATATTTGCATCTTTATTGAAGTTTTATATGAAGTGCGAATCCAATCTAGAAGTACCTTTACGAAGTCTCAGTATAGGATCTACAAGGACTGTTTTATCTCTCGTGCTCATAATTATTTGGAAATTGATCATGAAGTGCTGTATATATTTTGCGCAATGATGTACACGGTGGATTGTAAAATATTTCTGGTGTGGTAGCACTATATGGTAGTTTTAACGATCTAGGAGTGATAAAGAAAACAGGCAATGATTATAGAAGAGAAATCTATGGACAAATATCTCAGCGTGTATACGTAGTTTTTTGAATCTTCACACATCGGTTGGAATGTTATTCGTTGCGGCGTTCCTGGACTGAGCATCTCCATTTCCCACTAAAGCGTATTGATAATTTTTTTATATACAATCCAGAATTTCCGGTGTAAGAGGAACGTCGTAGATTTCGGCTTCTCTAGTGATGCACTACGAACGAAAATCCCAGGTGACTATTAATGACAGTACTATATACACTGTTATAACACGAAGTGCATTTAGCGTAACAAAGCACAACAAAATCCCTCTTGTGTATTAATATTGTCTTTGTTAAGCGCCTTTTTTGTACGCTTCCTTTGCCGTTGTTCACGTATTTTTCCACCTTACGCGCACGGAAAAAGGAACTCCCCATCATATGCATCGTCATAAAGTCGCATAAATTGTTGCCTAAAGAAAATCAAACGAAGCTGTAGAATTTGATATTACACTGTACATGTTACGAAAGTTTCGCACCTGTACATAAGGGCCATGCATCAGTCGAGCTCAAAATAACGTGACTATTTATTTAGGATTTGTTCAAATTATTTTCAGCTGTTTGTTCACGTGTGTATATGAGTATTATAACATGCAGCTGATCAAAAACGAAATATGCATGCAAATAACGTATGCTACAGCATGCTGACGAAAGGTCATGCATGAAGTTATATATTGAAGTTCGTATACTGCAGACTACCGACTGCGGATCAAATCTGAATCCATGGACTGATCGAAAATGCGTATGTACTAGTATTTCCGTAGGATGACTGAGCAGAAACTTTGGGGGATTATTTTCAAATTGATACTGAACCAGTAGCAAATTAAAAAATTATCATTAATTAGTGAAAGAAATATAATTATAAGACGAATGACTTACAAACCCAAGCAGACCGATGCGGGAGCCATATTCATAGCGCAGGTTACAACGTTGAATTTTCATGCCCTAACGTTTGCTATAATAATTATACACGATACGGATGCCATAATACTTCTGCAGCATTCTCAACCGAGCACCATCTGACTCTGGAGCATTCCAGTAATGTGCATGCCGAAAATTCCATCCTCCAGCAACCTTCTCAGCAGAGTCCATTCGAAGGCACTGTGAAAGCTGAATTTATGCTTACCCGTGTTTGTGATTCAGAGACTACCGCACGAGTTTCGGGCCGATATTGCAATTGGTAATTACCGAAAAGACGAAAAAACGACAAGTACTTTAAGGTTATGAATGTCTTTCCAAGCAGGATCGTATGAACAATTAGTCTGAGTTGACGATACATAAATTTGCTCAACTTTAAAGTTTAAATTTACTGTTAATGCGTATCTGGAGCATTGATTACCTCGAACTTTGGCAAACAGTGTCGTTCATGATAATCAAAATCGCACTCCCAGCTAATATTATTAAAAGCCATGACAGCACCCTGAACAGAAACAGAAAATAGTGGAGGCAAAACTGTAACGTAAATTGATATAGAACCATGGCCAACCCATCATTTAAAAATATGGCAGACTTGTCTTAATACGTGCGCGTACTTTTATAACAGTAGTACAACAAAGGTTGCAAGATGTAAAAAGACGCGTAACAGATCCAGGCAGGCAAGAACATAGTAAAACTGAAGTGAAGTTCAAGAGATGCCCTATCTCTTGATTCAGTCGTACTATGGTAATCGTTTCCAGACCACCATCCATGAAAAATTACCAACATTTTTAACCCATGCTCTGCGAGTTCCGCATAGATATGGATTTGTTACATATCGATATATGTGCAAAACCATTTATTTAAGTATAAAGTATGGGTAAAATAGATATATTAGGTATAATTATAAATAACTTGTATTTGGACCTGCCGGCACACCTCGGCACAGTTTCCAACTTCTTAGACAGTCGTAGACAGGAGTTTCGGTTACACTCGTAGCTATGAAGGAAGCGCCGTTTTCCTGAAAGGAAAGGTCGTAAAGCATAACATATGCGCATGCGCACGTCCAAGCGTGGATATCCATATCACTTTCACTGTTTCACAAAACTGACCACCTGCCTCGCGGGTTAATTAACACTGCGGTTCGCACTCACCAAAGCAGGTATTACAAATCTGTAAAAGTTTAACTTAATCAAAATACAGTGTGACAGTAAAAACCTGAAACATAGATTTTTCTCGGCTTCCATTTTAGACCAGTACACTCCCGCAGAGTGAACAATCTCGAATAGCTCACCGTCGCACAATATTTATCGGTTAATAGAATACTTTAACGTATAGTTTTTATAGATAATTTTTATATAATTTATATATATATATATATATATATATTTGGTTTTTAGTAACGTATAGTTTTATAGTTTTGGAAACGTATAGTTTTTATATGTATATTTTCTATATAATTTGTTTACTACGGCAGTTACATAGTTTTTTCCTGTTTATCAAGGAAACGTATATACTGTAGTACGTTTAGCTGCCTACCTGTTGTATCCCATAAGTAACAAGTAACTGAAATCTGGTGACATGCTTTTCTTGATCAATCCTTTTATTTTCACCACTGTCGCACTTACCCGTTGTAAAAAGACTGATACCCTTCGGAATATATGAAAAAGTACATGTGTAAAATCAGTCTACTATACATTCTGGTTAGCCGATAATGAGATATACGAATCGGTATTATTTTCTACTATTTTTAAGAACCATATACAGATACAGTATTTGTTTCCATGATAGACTGAATCTTTACGAAAAAAAACATGATGTCCTTAAGTTCTGCAGATCTTCACAGTGGAAAACATGGGATTCCGTAAGATTTGCTTACCCTACAATCGTAACCAAAGCTCCAATCTGTTCCAAAAAAGGACAAAAAGTTTTAACGATACACATGCAGTAATGCGAACCTAATTTGCATAGTTCGCAAACGTAACTAGGGGTGGGAAAATTTGATCTGTTTATATCCTGGAAAACCGTATAACATATATATACAGTAATGATATAATTATGAACATATATATGAACATAAATGAACATAATTATGGACATAAGTTGGACTCGGAATGCAAAGCTTTACGCGAGTATATATATAACTCGAGATTGGAATCTAGCTGCACTAGCTACGAATCATGACTACACTTGTCATATAGTTACGTAGTAGACGCGTTACCCATATATTTCGGTACCTTCTTGTCGATTACACACATTAATCACGATGATTATACCTGAGCGATTCTGTTAATTAATCCAATCACGGGATTGTATAGTCGGACAACTTTCATAGTTTCATACCTAGAAACACAAATAATTTGCAATGCGTGAGTCAATTCTAAAATAATTCTAAAATTTGTGTAACATGTACATATGTACAACGGGGAACAAAATTAAAAGTACTATAATTCTAAAAGGAAACGCTGTACATCTGCCTCCTGTGGCGCCCATTGCGACAATTGTGATCACAAACTCACAGTTGACAAAAGTCATCGACGAACACATACGTGCGTGTTCCGATATGTAAATCGAGTGACCTCAGAAGCTGCATAGATCTTTCGTTATAACTGTTTTGTGCGCGTTGCTCAGACCGAGTTGGGAAAATGGATATAAACCTGATCTACACCAAACACAACCAAGCAGCATGGTTTTATATTATAAAACATGTTTTTTCTATCCCAGGATTAATTTTAAATTACAAAAAGATATTCTGATGCTCTCTCGAAACAGTCGAACCAACATAGGCATATTTGGCACAAGTTTAGAAAGATCCAGTTCAGAACGTGAGTTTTAGTACACCGGTTTCTCCTACGGCTGAGGTTCTGAGCAACGGCCGGATGTACCGGGCTCATCTTTCGCGTTGCATGGGTAAATCAACTTTTATCTTTGGCCACGAAGAGTATACCAGCACCACCAGCACCCTTCTTTACCTAATTTCAAGCAGACTAGTAAGCTCAGTCCTACCAAATAATGTGGCGGCGGGACAAAAACAGCTAGGAAACTTTCCTTTAAACGGTTTCGGTACCAGTATATTATGTCCAAAGCTCTGATCGTTCCAAAACGAACATTTCTTTCGTTCCATGCATGCTTATATAAGGTATGCATGCATGGTTGCATATTGCATAAGGTACATCTTTAATTCAAGTGTAAACTAACTCGAAAAAGAATTCTCCAGTTCATGTTTGATCCTTTGAAATACTGCTTGAAGACCATGCGTGAAAGTTGGCGGTCCAGTGCAGGTAGCATTAATCAAAACACCATCAAGATCCATTATCAATCAATTCACTACAGGATTCGTATTGCACCATCCCATGTCAGCATAAAACTCGAGCAAATATAATAAGGTCATCAACAGTTCAGTACAATTAACACGACCAAAGGGTCAATGTAACACGTGGACGTGATATATATAGGCTGCATTGCGTGTACACTAGCTCTACTCGTAAACACGTCAAATTCAGGTTTAAATTCGTTGTAACTTTTCGTCCGAGATTTTGTTTGAAACGAAACTGCGCGAATTAATACAAAACTGCAAAACTCATACAGTAATTATTCAGGCTGCCTTTCATGGTTGTACGTAACCATAATAACGGTTGAAAGAACCATAAAAACTGTTGTTCGAGGTGCTTTTTCAGTGTCCTATGGGTCATGGATCGCCGGACTGATCCTTTTTCGTTATTGCGTTCCAGTGGGTATGAGTACTTGGATTATACCACGTTTGTATATTGCTTAACAATATGCGACTGTTAATTTTATCTTCTTTTTGTGGTATTGCTCCGAAATGCTGCTGGTCTTTTAACATACAGTCGGAAGTATTTTGTTGGTTTTCGTTTAGCTCACTTTATAGTTTATTGATGAAGCTGGCGCCCTTTTCGACACTATCCATCTCTGTCGATGAGATAAACCCCGCCACAGTTGCGAATCGTCCGCAGCAACGGGATGAGCAATCTTATTTAATATTAACAACACGAAGCACACGTTTAACGTAATGACGCGCCGGTGTTGCATGATTCTGCACTGTAAAAAACACTGTAGTGAGTTTTGCTTGTAGAATTATTAAAAGCAAGAACAGCATCCACCAATACGTGCGGAAAAATTTATTGTTACCTTTGTTTATGAGTTACCAATAACAAAATTAATTATGTCACCGAGCGGGTACACTCTAAGAGGAAGCGCGTTACTGAAACGTTTACGAAATTAGTAAACTGGGTGAATATTTCGCTGTCGTAAAGACAAATTATTCTGGTACATCTTACAGCAAAATATTAACAAGTTCGCATAAATATATAGGCTTGAAGTATGAAGAATGGCGAGCTCATATAAACAATTCCATAGCTCACTAAACATTTATCTATTCGCTGTTCGCTTTGGCTGAAGCTGCGTTCCATAATTTGAGCTGTATCTCTGAAGTGCAGGAATTAACAGTAATTAATGCATATTGATTTCTGCCGACAATAACAGTTATATTTATCTTGTTCTCTAGGGCTATAATACTTAAAGCCGCTTCGGAATACATGTACTCCCTTGTGTGATTTTACATATTTATGTAAAATGAAATATAAGCGTTAATTTAGCTCTGTAAACAGAAGACCAATGACCGATATATTGTTATGGCGATCGGTTCTGCTCTGCTGGTTGTGTCTTTAATTTAATGAACGAGGTTGATCACCAACCAGGAAAGCCAAACAATAACCATGAACTGATCAGTTTTTTCTTGTCTGATAATTTCGACTAATGGCCGCTCTCCGGTTTTCTTATAATGCCCGCGCAATAACAACAGGAAGGTGTAAATTTTGGCATTGTGCATATTCAGGTACTACGCTTCTTCCAAAGGTTTTTATATAAATACGAGATCTCTGAAGCGGACGTCTACCTCGGTATAACTGTTTGTATACACGATAGATTGTATGACCACTTTTTTAGATATCCATATGAAAAAAGAATGCTGAAACAAATATTGATTTAGTAAATTCGTAAATGTTGCACATACAACAAGAAGAAACTGCGTAGGCAGGTGCAGGTTGCCCGGAAGCGACGCTACAATGAGCGGCATCCCACGTTGCCGTTGGTCCATGAGTGCAGCTTGCGTTAGCTTCTTTTCAAAACAGTGTTTCATTATAGGAGCACGTATATAGCAGATCTATCTGGAGCTAAACAGTTACGATACTTTTTTTTATTTTTTTTCGGTGCAATAAATTAATAATCCCCGGCATAACATCGAAACGCATGTAACCGTCAATCATTACGACATATGCAAAATTAAGCGCTAATACTTCCCCTTTCGTGATAAGACTTAAATGCCAAGCGCAAATTTTGATTTCGCATCTGATCGATGCTTAACTGATGCATAATAGAAATAAACCGCAGTGTCTATGGTTTGCGTAGATCAAAAGACAAGGCAAAAAACTTCCTCAGATTTAGGCCGTTTTCATACTCGTATATTTTCATCACTCGTACGAATTATTATCCAGTGACACTGTTCGAGCTCCAACAACAATATCAAAAATTTTGCCATTCCTACAGCAGACAAGAAAAAAGCACTTATCACAGGCTACAAAACACTGAAGCCATGCACAATAAACGTACAAAAAACCGAGCTACATAAAACATTAGTACAAAATTAACATGAGATACTATCAAACCCAATTAATCTCTCGCAGCAAAAATATCAATCGTTCATCTGGCTTTAACATTTCAATATCCTTTGATAATTACAAGACGTACGGGTTATCCCTTCTCCCTTTATATTTGAGCATTCTGTTCACATGCATTCCACTTCATCGGGCATACAGGAAATTCCATAATGGAACAAAAGTATGATCTTTGCGACTGGTCGGACGGTTTCAGACGTATCACAGATCAATCTCCGCGGCTTCTAGAACGGACCGGATTCAGCAATACCTTCATCGTCCAATACTATAATTCACAGACAAAACCAAAAAAACGTCACTCCCCAGCAGCAAACCCATGCACGTGATACACAACAACCAACAAAAAATCCATGCACTCGTAACTTAAAACGCACAAAACCACCCATCATATTATGGGAACGGTCCTAATGATCTGGAATACGACATTTCAACTATTTCCTAAAACCATTACAACACGGATTTCCCGACATTCTTTAGGAATTTTACAGCTATGGGGAGTTAACCGATTTACCACACGCACAAACAATTCCCGGCACATATTCGGTGCAAAATTAGTGTGTAATGCGCATTTCGGTGGAAACGTTCGGGACATTACACTACCTGACGATGAGTCAGGCGGAAACAGCGTTCAGGCATGTCATAAACTTGACCATAAAAAAAAGGCAACGGAACTAACTTACCGTCATAACAAGGATTCTCGTGCATGCTGGAACTTATCCTCGCATCGTCTTCCCGGCGCTCCAGGACGCATAACAAACAGTGGTGGATACAAATGAACTGTTGCTGTAATCAACAAACAATCAAAAGGTCAAACTAATCTAATGTTCCCGAATGCAAGACTACCAGTAGAAAATAAAGAAAGATCGACCGCAGAATAGCCAATCACAAAATTAAGAGGTGGAGTTCAACATTATTTTATTATTGTCAGACATTTGGACCATTTAAGGTTAGCGATGTTAGAGCCATACCTCAGCCTGCACCATCCAAACGCGCTCTTTCCTCATTTCAACAGCCATTCCAAAACTATCAACAACATCGTGGGTTCGAATCTGCTGCAGTAGGCGGTCCAGTACGATGAAGGTACCCGATCGGACCACTCCAGCACTATCATAATTTTTATCATGAGCATCACTAATGAGCCAACAATATATCAGCACGTTACAGCAAAAACATACTCATAACCGCAATGCGCAATAACAGGTCTGGAATCGGTGGGAACGCGTTCCCGAGACGCTCGAACAAATTCGATAAGCGCCTGTGGCCGCTCCGGCACACCAAAATCAGGCCAAGGAGTAAAACGCGGACATGGCGAATGCTTCGCGCCGGCTCCATCTATAAAAAAAACGTGCAATATATTCCGTGCATTATGGGCCGATGATCATGCAAACAAGTGATTCTGCATAATGGCAAACCACGTAAAAACGACTAGCCTTGTAACAATCCATGTTCCAATACCACCACCAATTTTTCAAAGAAGATACAATAATGATAATAATAACTCAAAACCCCTTTAAAAACGCTTCGAAAACGGGTAAACCAAAGAAACAAATTCAAAGTAACAAAAAACAAAAAGAAATCATTGTGGGAAAATCGCGCCAAATAGCTAAGACTGGCAACGAACAAAACTGGAATTTTACCTAATTGATATTACAAAAACTCATCAAACAAATCCGTCACATGCCACAATTCATAAACCCAACCTCGACGAAACTCGCACACGAAACTCACACACGCAGTTCCCGCATAGTCCAGTCTGGTGTTTGTGATTCGTTCATAATCGTCACTTCAACGTCTCCGTAAATAGCAGGATCTCTGTCGTACGGCCAGTACTAGTAATGATCGCATTTTTCCTGTTACACCATCACAAAACAAACACCTCGAACAATGTTCAATATTGGTAAACAAATTAGGCTGCTTACTCTGCCCTTTTCCACGCACCGTGTTAGCATGACGATAGCACGACAATTCTGTTCCCACACCATCCGCCAGAAATCGTCACGCGTGCCAGGAAGTGGTCCTATCGGAAACGAAGCTTAACACACGGATCAATTTAAAGCGATTCCATTAAATACCTTGCGTAACGGTGAATTCACGTGGCGAGCTATACCCCTGTGAGCAAAGGCGTAAATTAAGAGACAAATATTTCTCAGTCTCCCGAGAGAGTCGCCACTTACAGGCATGTAATTAGCGTTGATATAATCCGTGCCTTCTTCGTCAGCGGTCTCCAGTAGCTGCAGTGCTGCACACGGGAATGACCGTAAGGCAGGATGTTCGTGAAGCGATTCTTGGCTCTATTACCAGGCAGATCAGCCGCGGCACACGACTGATCCCTTCCGACGTGCTTCAGATCCTAAAGGGTATCACGTATGTATAACATACTGCAGGTCTCATATCACATTCCGTTACATAATTTCACTCATCAAACAACTTCATATTCTTCCGAGAATCTCAAATCCGAATCGGCAGACATCATTCGGCATATTCTTTTAGTCTCACAGGTCGTCTACAACAGTCAACATGTTTATCGAGTAAACAGCCACAACACAGCAATCCACTTACAATTTTTCAGGGAGACTTTCCGTAATAAAAATATTGTCGTCCACCGTTTTAACGACCGCCTTCCGTGCTCGCTTGACGAGTGGTCCCAAATTGTACTTCCGCATTAACACAAGCAGCGCCGCACAAAAGATTATAACAATCACCGGAACACAGACGCCAATCGCGATGGCCAGTGCGTTAAGACGAGAACCTGCAATAATAATAAAATAAAATGGACGTAAATGCGAGCAAAAAATGGCAAATTCGGCCTGGTATTACGAAGCTTCCGTCGCAATGGGCTCGGAATATTTGGTATCAGCATACAACAAATTACTTTCCACAGTGCTCGAGTAGGCCCGCAGCATTACGTACTATTTGGTGTTCTCTTTTAACAGTCCGTTGCAGATTTTTTCAATAAAGTATTATTATTTATTAAACCATACATACACCATACTGTGGCAATTACGTAGAAAAGTTTTCGGTTGTAACTTGCAAAGATTTCAGCTTGCCTAAGCAGTTACTACCTTTTCAAACAGGGCTTTCGGGACATTCCGTTCAGCTGCACCATCCCTGAAAGCAGATCCCTAAACAATGCTGGAGACAACATACAGTTTGCCATTGATTTGCCATACATACATTTGAGTTTGGGTTCAACTTACGTCAGTTCTGAGTTCATGTCTGAAAACGAAGGCAACCATTATTTCAGCGCTGCTGCATTTTTAAGGTTGATCCGCTGACGCGCTCGTGTCATTCTGTGTTTCACCGCCGACATCCATGGCCATCCCAACACGGATCGCAAACGCTATCGAAAGTCAAACAAAAGAATGGAATGACGGATGGATCATTTTGGGAACAGAAGGACACAATTAACAGACACAACGCAAAACCAATCGATAATCAAACGCGATACCTTTCCAACAGATAATTTACAGATTCCAGCGTGCCTAAGCAGTTACAGCACTACCAATTCCAAAGTGAAGACACTGGCCGTACCTAAATGGAGTTCCATTGTAAATGGAATGTAAATCACAACTGGAAATCACAACATGTGCAACGGACAAAAAGTATCCAAATCCGAGAGTTTGCAAAAAATCAAGTTTCGATGAAATCAAGTTTGCGCAAAATCATGTTTGAGAGTTTTGAGATGAATCATGTTTCAGAATAATGGTGTGGTGACCCAAACGGCTCTCCATAGTATTAAGTGTAAGAACCAAATTAAGGACAATCTGTTTTCGATTGCAGTCTGGCGGGTTACTGGCTGGATAACAATGTGCAGTCCCGGTATCTATTGAAAGCCACCGGGATCAGGATTGTTTTCAACGTGTACGCAATAGCCGGGCGGTTCAGTGTGGTCAAATTTACGATGAATTTCGGGTCGGGGCTGGGTCTTCTGGGCATGGTAGGAATGGTAGTCAG
>JAQGAU010001740.1:0-17879 GCA_034698045.1 Paramacrobiotus richtersi | reverse complement strand
TTCCAGGTTGTAGTGTCGTTGGTAAAGTCAAAATTATCGAAACACACCATGGTTGCAAAGATATTCAAAATATTCAAAAATACCAGAATATTCACGGAGTGAGTAGGCAGCAGGTTCGTCAGGGTGATCCTCTTTGAAGATTAAACTGTTTTCTCAATTCTCAGAAATGTTTGAATTCCCGTTGTTTAACAACGACATGGTGATCCCTTCGTACGGCAGCGTTACAGCTCGTGCAGCAACATACTCCAGACAGCGCGTTCGAGTCATGTAACGTATTTGCGATACCCAATCGCGTCAACCGTCCGGGACCGCTCCGGACAGGGCTCAAATGACTAACAATGCTATTTATTTGGTATGGTATTCGAAGTTTCCGAGCGTTCATAATGAGGTGACTGTCTCATTTGGAGAATTTGCTTTGCTATTTAATCACAAAAGCACAGAAGCCTACAACATAACAAACTGTATATGAAAGCGCAACCCAGAGCGGTAGACACAATGTCGACTGACAAAATGCATGTGAATGCGCACTAGATCGCAGCATATAATAAAATGCGCGTGGAAGCGCACTAGAGCGCAGCACACTGAGTGCAATAATTAACTGATTAATAATGTTAATTTAGAAATAATGTTTACTTACGAATACCGTTTATTTTTGTTAGCTTCACCTGAAAATTTTACAACACCGGAACTTAAGGGTCACCTGATATTACAACTTTTTACAAGTATGACCGTGTGTAGCCGTGCTTTAAATGTTTATTCAGGAAATATCTTTCATTGTTAGCAATATGTTGAGACACTAAGAGAGCATCTTGGTGTATTTGAAATTTGCACTTCTTTTTTAAGAATTAAATAACTTACTTATCTGCTATACACAAATACTTGCGCTCCAGACAAAGCTGAACCGCACCGTGTCAGCACAAGTATTTTAATTATCATGGTTAAAATATGTCAAGGTTCACGCAGTAAACTAATTTTTCTAGGCATGGAAAATAGTTAATTTACGACCGGGCTTAAAAATTCAAGCGCTTGTGATATTTCGAGGTCCGCACGTGAACTCCAAACTACAATACAAACAATTCTCCGTGTGCCCAGCGAGGCCGAAGGCCGAGCTGGGCCTTGTATTGTATATGTCAAGACGTCTGTATTATTGTTATTGTTAAGATGTGCTGATCATAGTTCCGCAAACGATCTGAAACCAACCTCCTTGAAAACCAACACATGCGATAAATAATCCGAACCACAAGATCTTGTTAATGGCTCCATAGGCAAGCATGATTGTCCTGTTTTAGTTAGTACCACAAAACAAAGCATAGCTCTACTGGTCAGTACCACATCTATCTAATCGTTCCATGGAAAGATCATGATTTTCCGGTTTTTGTTAGTACCACAAAACGCATCACGAATTTAAAGGAAATACTACCACAGCGGCGCTCCACTTCCAGCACGACATAATATACGGCGTAACGTATTCACATGGGACGATTGATCGTGTCCTGTATTTGCATCAGCATGCGCCATCCTCTTCAAGTTGGAGGCTTTCGAAACGTTGCTAAGAGATCATACCTCCCATTTCAGAAGCTTCTTTGATAGTTCCGCACCATTGCTTTTCATATTACGAAAATTATTCCGAACACTTCATAATGAAATCGCACTTCTGACGAAACCTGGCAGCTCTAGCCTGCCAAGCCATTTTAAACTCTAACACCTCTCTAACCCAGCAAAACTGGCAACTACTCCAGTAATTTTTACGTCCCTCGAACCACCAGGAAATCAACCATACGCTCTGTAACGCTCTGTAACTAGTAACCGAGTGAACAGCACAAGCGCGAGTGTATATGTAGAGATCTTTCCACTGATCCCAGCAATCAGGAAGCCCGATCAACTTTGTCCAAACAGGCTCGACATTGTTAACGCCGCGAACGGAAGTTATTGTTGTTAACTTGTTCAATAGCCTTGACGCATGCAGACTGCGCAAGCTTGAGTGAATAAGTAATGGTTTGGATGATTCTGTGAGCGAACAGAGTGGAGATACTTAGACGAAAGCTGTTTATAGCCTACTAAATTCACATGGGGGAACTATATTATGGATTATTTTTACTACATTTTACGCAAAGAACCGCGTTCCTGCAAACAGGGCTAGCAAGTTTCCAAAAACACAATCATGAGGACTGGCATAGTGTCAAAGCAACTGATGGCAGTAGCTTTTGTTACTCCGCTATCCGCGGGCAGAACTTGACGCAAAAGTTTCTTTGCAGTTTAACGAATTGTTGACATTAAACGACTTATTGCTATATACACTTCATTTCAGGGTGTGCCTACGGTATCTTGGCTACAGCCCAGTGAACGGCTTTACTTTGAATCTTTGACTACATATTATTAAAAATACACAGAACGGTTCCTACCGGGACGCTGCACCATGATCACTTACTGAAGAATTAATCGTGTATCTGCTGCCATAGTACTATGTTGCCCTAGTTATCGAAGAATTTATGTACAATAAACGTAGGAATGATGTTGTCATTTTGGAAGTACTCAACGATGTTTTGGTTCGCGCTTTTAACAGGAGCAAACTATTTCCCGGAGGGTTCGTCAGCTTAAGATGTTGCAGTTGTGTGTTCCGATTTAACCAGTTGAAAGAATCTCGAGCTGTAGTTTAACTTTCAGAGCAGAAGAGACAGGCATCGCCGTCTTGCCAGTCTGTTGAATACGTGCGACCAGTTTGTGGCCATTTTGTGGCATTTGCGTTTAACACTAAAATTGGTAACAACCCTCTTATTTGGTTTTAGTTGCGGGCCTGGTATGTCAAGGATTCTGTACGGAGGGACCGGTCGATGAAGTGACTTTCCAAGGGGCTAGAGAAAAACCCAAAAAATGCACAAAGGACATCAATTATAATTGTGAACCAACCAGAAACGCCTGCGCCGTATACAAGTATAAAATCATAAAGCGTACGCTGTCTGCATGAACTGAACTTGGGAAGTACTGATAAAAAACACGCACATCTTACTGGATTGCGCTGGTTTACTGTTGAGGCTATGACTCGTAATTGTTGTGGTATTTGCAGCTACTGAGGCAGAGTTCATGATGAAAGGATGCGATGCTGCGCCGGACAACATAACAGTACAGTCCAGTTTGAAATGTGCAAATGCGAAAGATTTTGAACAGCGTGGCACAATAACTGGATGTTACTGCAACACCGAGAAATGCAATGCAGTGGTTTCTTCAGACGGTACAGTTCCAGTGGTTCCTTCGGATGTTCAGGTTCCGGGTGGTGATACTACCAGCGGTAAGAGCTTTCTATGCTGTACAGGGTCTAAAAAAGTTCCGTTTACATGGAAGCTTTTGAAATCGAGACCACTTTTAAAATTGTAACGATATCCGATCTTGTTCGGATATCGAATCGTTCACTGCAGAGAACTATCGGAATACGTACTTTTAAAAATCTGCAGATTGAAGACTAACGAATTCAAAATAATCAGTCAAAATACATTTGCAACGCGTACGTACTGGAGCAGTTGAAAAAGACACTATTTTTGTCGATTGGTTGTCAATAGGTTTACAATTTCTACCTTGGTAGATCTACTACGAAGTGCGCAGCTGCTGAATGTGATGCATTTTATTTGTTGCATAGTCAATAATTCAGTGGGTGGAAACAGTACCGCCGCGTCGGAAGCCGGAAAAGGCAGCGGTGCCGGTTGCTCTCGTCTTGCAGGAGGTAAGTCATCCTGTGCAGTGCGATAACATTAATTTTCTATTTGCTACATACAATCATTGACACAACATACTTCCACGCAACTGTCGACAGTCAGATTATATTATCAATTTCAGCACGCAGAAGCGCACATATTGCGCTCCACCTTTCCGCCCATAATAACCATTAATTTTGCAGTGTTCTGGATGGCAGTTCCCATGTGGTGGACCGCTTTGGTATTGTACTTTCTGCAGCTCGCATAACGTTGGATGTGTGCGCGAGACGCTGGATCAGTGGCACGGACAAGATGATGCTCGAGCGCGGCAATTTTTGGCACTTAACTACTGTACATTTTCCGTACACTATCTATTTCCAACCATTTTGTTAAAAAGTTTGCTGTACTGCGGTATGAATGGCTCGTTCCTTTAGCGACGGAGTCGCAAAGACTTCTGCATATCGCAAAGACTACTCAGGACTGTATATGAAATAATTGCCGTCTGCGATAAATGTGATTCTTTTTTTGCGACTGCAAGCGCGATAAACGAACATAACGTGTTTCGCTTGATTCATCTTTTGTCGGCGGCTAAATATGCACCCCATTCCAACCGTGGCAGCCGTGGTTTACAGTGAAACCTTGTTGTGAAATGATTTCGTTTGGTAACGTCACTTTCACGAATTACTTCAGTGCGCTCAAGTAACGCATAGATATACCAATCATTTTGTACGAGTAGTGTTGTAATTAGAAATCGACTCCTGAATGGCAGTTGTTAACAGTTCGACTGTGTAACAGTAAAAAATACGGAACAAGCGCGTGCTTTCGTAGTGACAAACTCAGAATTTAAAGGATTTTATGGTATTGATAAAGGCAGTCCAGTTAAAGTTCATCGCATTTGAGAGAGGAAGCAAGATGCCGATTTTTCCAAAAGCTGTAGATTCAGTTGTTGCGTATGGAGCTGCAAACAAGCAAGTTTTAGAGGAGCCGTTCTCAAATAGCTGGGGTACAGCAAGAAAACGGAAATGCTAAGCGATAATATATGTTCGGCAAGTCCAAGCAGCACCGACAGAACAGTTCTAAACGAAAGTGAACGTACGTTGTGTGTTACTGTTCGGAACAGTAGTAGCGCTCGGTTGAGTACTCTCGTCGCTTGGGGCATTACAAAGGTCCGATATGCATTTCATGTATGCTACAGGACCGCGACCGTTTGGGCTAATCAGGCTACTGTCGTTATACCACCCAGGTAGAAAACTGCTCCGATCGCACCCGTACAAAACGAATTCCATAGGCACCGCTGAAGGATGATAGATCTGGAGTGTTCTGTTAGACGCAAAAAGGCTGTTTTATGTTAACACACTGACTGCCTTACGTTCTTTGTTTATTTCGTAGCTTTTCTTGCATCCAGCATATCCATCACAAGAGATCCTCATTTTGCGGTCCGAAGCAGAAGTACACCGTGGCGCATTCTCTACGATCATCGGGAAGTGGCGGTGGGCTGTGGGGTCATCTTCGCTTTCAAAGCATTTATAACAGACCAACGCCACACCTGGAAACCATTACAGTTCCATCTGGTAACTCTATGATTCCCGAATTTTGAATATTTCTAATACAAGAAAAAAGTCTTTATACAGGTTAGCCAACTAGTAAACGCAAAGAGAACGGGTGACTGCAGTATATGTTATCTGTATTTATATTTATCCAATTCCCCTTATGACCTGATGTATTAGCCTGACAAGGATTTAAAAGAAAATTTGCAGGCGTAATTTTCACTGAATGCGCTTTCACCTCGCCGCAGAAAATCTCTTGGTCAGGAACACTGAATCACTAGCTATATTCAGAAAGAACTAGCTGTTATTATTTGGTTTGGGAAATTCGAAAAGCTTCTTTGACACCGAGAAGTACCACATGCATGTAGTTCAGTGCACGGTGATCGCGAACTCTTCGACGTTGACGTATTACGGGAATTAAATAAAAATAGGATAAGAACGTCAGTACAGTAGACATAAACTCTAAAACGGTACCAACCAGGGTAAAAGTAATTTGTAGCGATCCACAATCCGTAGAACAACATCCACGATAGAATTGCTTCCAAACCCATAGCGCGATAGCACTGTTCGACGCTGGTTTTAGTAGTGCACGGCAGCTTTCTATTTACTGCGATTAAGAAGTACGACTTTTAGCCATAACAAATAAGCTATCTGTTGACCGGGTCATTTTTCATGAATTTTTTTTTTTTTTTTTTGTAGTTTACACCGGACCCCGATCAAAGTTTGTTGTCAGAATCAGCCACTCGGGCGATAGATTATTCGATGTGACTGGTCCAGCTGTTGTTTTTGTTGCTAGACAGCAGCGATTGTCGAACACAGCTGCTGGGAGGATCACTAAACTGTTTAATAGTGTTCAACATTGTGTAAACAACGAAATAAAGCACCTGTCAGCCGAGGGCGGGCATTAAAGTACAGAACGAACCAAAATGAAGGAATCAAACATCTCCTTATGTTTGATTTGGAAACTTTTGACATATACATAAGTAACAATGTCATAGCTATAACTATTTATTCAGAATCCTAACTATTGAGTGTTCACGGAAATAAACGGGGTCGTTGTTGGCCTGTTCCTCATAATTGACAGACAAATGTACACCTTGATGCCATTTCCGCTGAATATGAAGAACTCTGGGTCGCCTCGGTCGAGTGCTTCAGTAAAATGTCAGAACCCAGATAGTTAGAGACATTGAAAACTTGTGGATCTCTGCCAGCGTTCTGTTATCGAATTGCCAGCAGTTACAGGTATCTGTTTCAAAGGCTGCTTCAAGGGTTTGCGCATGGCTGCAATTTACCTGAGTAAAAAAACCCGGTTTTTTTAAGACAACCTAGCAAAACTGGAGGAGCAAGCAGTTGAGTTTCTTTGAATAATCGTTCCGATGACAGCTGCAACTCTTGAGAAGACTTCCGGCCGCCGAACCACTTTTGGACGGAGGAACTCCGAAAGCGGTTCTTGGCTCTGATAAGCACTTATAGTAGGAAATAAAGTTTCCACTTCACTTCTCTTTTAAACTGCTCGAGAACTTTTTTCGGCAGTTATGGGATTTCTGTCTGCCTGTGCAAGAGCCAACAGAGAATCATGCAGTCATCTCGTAGGAAGATAAAAGCACCCCGTTGCTACCCTTGGTAGAAAAGAAAGCCGGCCCGAAGAAGCATCACTTATCGTCAGAAAGTTGAAGTGAATCTGCGGCACCAGTTTTAGGCGATTCTTTTCTGCTTTCCGCATGTGTGCGAATACGTTTGCAAAGCACGAAGAAAATCTCCTACCGTAAGCGAGGCGTGCGCACTGTTTGCTGTTGTGCTTTTGTGCTGCTGAGATTTTGCTTTTCTCCACGTAAATCCAGTTTACCCATGCATACATTTAAATATGGTGCAGCGAAATCGACAATCACGCAATGTACTGAATTTTTTTATAGCAATCTGCTTTAAATTTCATGCTTGGTTGATTTTAGTGCTAGCAAAAGATGCATAAAATCCGATAGCTGACATATTCAAATAGGATAAAAATCTAATCGCATACAATAACTCAATCTAGGCAGTGGCTTCGTTCTTCTTCCCATCCGTCGCACGGGCCGCTCGTGGTGGTCGTCCCTTCTTAATCTTCCCCTTCGCCGCAGCGGCAATCTTCTTGGCCGTCCTCAATCCAACTCCTTTCGCCGTCGCCGCTTTCTTCACCGTTCCCGCCTTAATCACCTTGGCCGCGTGCTTTTTCTTCTGCACCCCAGCCGTCTTCTTCTCCGCTTCCTTCTTCACCCGCTTCGTCTGCTTCTTCCTCTCCGCCACCACCGAGCCCTTGACCTTGGGCTTCCCGGGTGACTTGACCTTCTTCTCCTTCTTGACCTTCTTCGGAACGGCGGTCTTGGCCGTCGCGAGCCGGAACGATCCCGAAGCTCCTTGTCCCTTAATCTGTTTCAGGGTCTTGCTCTCCAGCCCCCGTTTCAGCGCCATCTTGACCTTGCTGTTGACGACCTTGGCGTCCTGGTTCAAGTTGTACCGGCGCAGGATGAACTTGAGGATGGCCTGGCGGGAGGAGCCATTGCGTTCCTTCAGCTCCTGGATGGCTTTGGTGACCATGTCCAGGTACTTGGGGTGGTTGGGGGACTTGGCCGGCTTCTCGCTGGGACCGGCGACCGGGCGTTTCAGGGAGGTGGTGGATTTGGATTTCCTGACGTTGGGCTTGCTGGGGCCCTCGGCCTTGTTGGGGGTTGCCCCTTTAGTGACCGTGACTTGACCGCTCATTGTTGGTGATGTAATGGTAGTGGTTAAAAGTTAACAGACGTGTCAGTTCCGCAAGAACTCGAGTACTGAATAATTTTTACGAACACGAAAATCATCAAAAGTCCTTGTGATTCGAACAATTCGAAAATGCTGTTTTGGTAACCAAGGAAATTATTCACAGGCTCAGTTAACGGGTATGGTGCACGGTTCGCCATGTTACAGAAAGTTTGACCTTAATAATGACAGAAAAAAGATAACAACTAGAATAAACTGAAGCTACTCGTAATCAACCTTAAACTTGTAGTTTGCGGTGTCACAAACTGACGAAGTTATTTTCACACAGAGATTTTCCAGAGAGATTTTCCAAAGAGACGTTATAGAAAGTTTGACCTTAATAATGACAGAAAAAAATAACAACTAGAATAAATTTAAGCTACTCGTAATTAACCTTAAACTTGTAGCTTGAAGTGTCACAAACTGACGAATTTATTTTCGCACAGAGATGACTTGCCAAAGAGATTTTTGCAGTTTTATTGTAAGTCTATCCTTAAATTGTCCAACACTGTGCACTAATCAATTTCAGAAGTGACATGACAAGAATGGATGTTTACACTTTACTTGTAGCAGGGGAACGGTGAGAATTGTGAGAATAGAATACAGTACTGATGTAATTTAGGCCTTCATTAATTATTTTGTTCGATATTATTTACAGCTGCTGGAAGCATCATCCGATTGTCGAATCCATACATGTACGTACAATGCCATTTTATCGACGGGTTTTCTAAATCAAGAGCAACTTTAAGGTGAAACAGTTTTACTGATTGCTACGAAATCGAAGCCTTGTCCGAACATTACAAAATCACAAGCGTTGCTGCGCAAAAGAATTCCCAGTTTTCGAGTTGCAATGCTCTTGTACAAACGTCTTGCACTTCTCAATAAGGAATGCGTGGTACTACAGTACAAGAATTGACTGAAGATTAGGATATTCCGTATTCGGCACCGAAAAATTTCTGCTGTCACGTGCAGATGCTGTCGATTCCAGCAGGTTTACTGCTGCTGTACCATTTGTAACAATCGCCACATCTGTTTTCCTTAAAATTAATGTTCAAGGATTGCTTTCAGCCCGATCACTTGCTAAACGAACCACTGTAAGCGCAGCGTCTGAGACGTCGTAATTTGTAGGCGTTAAATAAGGCTATTAGAACTTTCACGAAACACAGCACCTTACCTTGCTCCGAAACTGCAGCACAATGACAATCTGAAGTGGTCTTTTTATCCAGTTCTTTTGTTTATTTCGCTGTTTAGCAACCGAACAAGAATGGTAACTATTCGGCGAGTACTCCACGATGACGCGTCAGTAGATTTACGACTGGAAAGTCTATTTGAGCATTATCGGTACGTATGATCGATAGAGCCCACACTACGATTTTAGGTATCTTTTAATTAGGTTTTTGTTCTGTGCCGGTGGTACGGCATTTTTAAATCGCGAAGTGCTTCCTTAGCCAGAATAACCAAGATTATTGTCTGACCTACGCATTGGAAACCCATCGCTGTTCTTACGCGTCAGCCCGTTCTGGTCTTTATCGGGATAGCCCTGGAATGATCGGGAACCTGGGAACTACATGGGACATATCTCTGAACAGCAAAATGAACGCTTATTTTGTCGGCAAAGTAGTCATAGCGCTGCTGGTGATTTCTTCCACGTTTTCTACAGATGATGGCTGGAAACGTGTTACAAGGTTGAGTAAGTATTGAAAATATATGAGTAACTGTTTACTTCCGCCTTTTTTACATTGGTTCGTGTGGTCGCGCGGTATGAACTTTGAAGTGACATGCAAAGATATAGACTTTTGACCTTGATAGTCAAAAGATCGAGCACTTGGGCAAACAACGATTTATTTGCACAAAACGTCTTTAATCAGTGTTGTTTTCCGGTATAAACTACACTGCGATAGGGCCAAGTCCGACCAGGAGCATTTCGAGACGTGTATCCAAGCCATGCGGAACATTCTACCGATTCTATGCGGCGTTGCTTGGGTAACTTTTCTAGGCGCATCCAGTGAAGGTGTTACCAGTCTTCGTACTATTATCCCATCCTCCAAATCCCGTTCACAACGGGAAGGGGGTGAGCCTTATTTTCATGGTCTTATAAACAGGGCCGTAAAAATGGTTCTAGTGACCGCTTTAAGGCAGCATATGCATTGTTCGAAAGTACTCAAGCCAGAGTAGCTTCTCGCTTAAACCGATTGGACTCAGTCATCAAGGAACCGGTGAACTTTGGTACGGAATTCCTTCTCTTGTAGACATGTATAGTAAACACTGTGAAACTGGCCAGGGCCTGGATATCTGAAACAGTAATGTCTCAGCGCTCCACTGCGGCTACATGGAAGCAGGGCAGGTCCGCTAAGTTTGGAGCATCAGCAAACAGGAAGTTAGCTCTAACAGTGCCACAAGAAGACAGTTTTCATTTCATATCAAAAAGGGCGCCGAGAAGAATATCCGAAAATTCTCCAGGAACAGTTAAGCCAGTTCTGGCAACGCTGCAGTTTTCATCTGTAGCTTCTTTGTGCTTAGAATGTTGCCACGGTGCGTAACAAGTGCTTATTTATTCCCATTAACCGAAAACCAAGTCATGCGGCCGTGAACGGAAAGGTCAAAGTCTGGTATGGTGTGCCTCTGCAGTACCGCCAGCGCCACGCCCACAACCCAAAGCTGAGGACCCGGAAAGTGACCAGTTTTGTGTTATTCGATACAGAAATGAGTGGTCTAACGATTAAAAACCCCGACACAAGAATCGAATCAGTCTGGGAATTTTTAGGAATTTCTCAATTGAAAAATCTGAGGCAAGATTCAAGCCTCGGATAGCTTTTCAATCCTGGAGGTATTCCGATTAATTCTGCGTAATTTTTGAATAGCGTCTAAAATCCGAAGTCTTCACGTTAAACGGTACAAAAAGAAACGGTCTATCACCTCAGATAGCCCAGCATTCTGTTTCTTGACATGGCGACCCATAAGAGCATTTTAAACATATCGGTCGGACTTGGCCCTATCGCAGTGTATACAGTGATCACTTAAATAACGGTTTGAGTTCGAAACGAGTTTTACACTGCATTTCCCAGTTTCAAAGTGGTTCATGTAACAGTGAAAGGTGTTGAGGTAGTGACGAGTCAAGACGATGAAAAATGCCCCGTATACAGACAGCTCTCCATATCTCTTCAGTACGCTCGCTACCTTCAAGATGTTCCAAGCACAGTATGTTCGTTGTACTGTAAAACAGGCTTTTTTACAGCATTTCCCATAGTCGTATGCTTTTTCTACAACTAAACCGCAGCTTGCTATTAAGCTCTTGCTTGTCGCGCAGTTCAAGAAAAAAGTAACAACGTAGCCCGGTTTTGTATTAGGTCTAAGTTACCAGTACAGTCAGCTGTATGACAAGTACCAGTGCTAAGCAATAAATATCGGAGTTGTATGACCCACCACAATCAAATCAATTTTCATTATCAGTTAACGTTTTCGTTTGAACACAGAAACCACTCGAAAGCCACGTGTAGGTGCGCGAATACCTGCCAAGAACAGTTTCCAGTGTATTGATACCGGTTATTATCAGGAGATGAGCTGCCCTGGTCCGACGCAGGAAAAGGTCAGTCTCGAGTAAAAACACAGAAATTATATACACAATTAAACGAAGCAACATCATCGCAAAATGTACCGCATAGTTTGAACTTACAGCCTATGCGACAGTTTGTTTTTACGGTTTTGCAGCAAAGAAAGAATAAATATCATCAGTCATTCTGTTGCTTTCGAGGTTTATACGGTCTAGTCAACGTGTGACTGATATGAGAAAGGAAACGCTAATTCTGTGGTGTGTTCTGCGTAGGATTGTCAAGGCAACAGCACATGGATAACCCAGTTTGAGCTTGACAAGTGCAACGCTGTAATTCGAACCTGCTACAACAATGAACGGTATTGCGGATACATGGTTTCGATCATCAAATCAGGCAGATCATCTGGCAAGAGTAAGATGTCCTACGCGCTTTGCCAGCTGGCTGCGATGACGGTGTGTCAATATGATAGTGTTTGTGACGATGAACAAAGCCTGCACTGATGGCGACAATTTCATGACAACATACCGTGACCACCTGGATATCCAGGGTACTATAACCACACCCAAGGGGGAAACGCACACTTGTACCAGTTTTGACCACTCGCAGAACGGACGACAGTATGCCACACTAAAGGATACGTGGTATCAAGGATCGCCCAACGATAAGAATGGAAAGCCGATGTAAGTGCAGCGATTTTTCCGACGGTGCTGTATCAGTGCACTTGTGGGGTCGAAGCTCGCGAGTAAACGCTGACCAGCAGGTTAAACTCACACAGTCTCCTTCCCCCGTATATGACTCGGCTCTCGTTTTTTTAGAATGGAAATGCCGGTCATCGAGCATAGACTATTCTGCATCTGTTCAACTTCCATGTGTAACATAAACATACAGCGAGTACTCGGATGGTATCATATAGAAGACCCCACTACAAATCCAACGCCTCCCAGCACCAACAATCCGGTTCCGAACAATGTAACGGCAGCATCCAGTAGCCCAGGAAGCACAACGGAAGAAATGGTTGTAGAGGGAGCCACAATGACTGCGCCACCAACGAAATATCCTGTTAAGGGGGCCACCTTCATGATGGACATACCCGCCGAGCATGAGAATGATGTGACGATGCTGGTCATTGAGAAGTCGGCGGATGATGACGTCACGTGGATTCCGTGTAATCCCGATAATCCTGATGAACCGGATTGTCAGAGAAGGTGCAATCCGGATAATCCAGATGAAGTCGACTGTGGTACGTTTGTGTGGTACAGTTAGAAGGTCTTTTAGCATAGAAAGGGCTACTGACATTCGGCTAAGCAGACTCCGGTAGTCACCAGTAAGAGTCAGCGCAGAGAATTTCGAAGAAAATCGGCATGCATGCCTTTTAGCACGCGGAACAGAGTAGCTTCTCCACAAGCCATTTCAGATTAGAAAATCTTGAATAAAGCAGTTAAATTTTGTTAGGGCGGTCGCCACTGTGTACACAAGCGTGTGGATAAATGAAGCGGATAAGCGGAAGGCGGATAAATGAATGAATGAGCGGAAAAAAAAGATAGATAAAGCGGCAAAATTTCGCGTGCTTAAACACGACGCACCGTTGGCCTAGTGGCTGTCTGTTCGCGCTGAGACTCAGATGGTCACGGGTTCTATTCTCGCGACAGCGCCTTTTTGCGAGTGGCAAGGTCGAAAGGCCGTGGACCTTATTAAATTTCCCGACAGATAGTCGGCTTCCCTTTCACTTTTCAATCAAATACCGCAATCCCAACGATAGAAGATGATCGGTTCTTTATATCCATACTATCCAAATGGCCTCATTTGACACCATTTTGGTGCAATTTGCCTTTGTGCAGTCATAGCTCGGGATCTACCGAGCCGATTTCAGATCTGTTTGTCGCATCTGAAATTTTAGATTACCTTCTAAAACCAGCTGATGGGTTTACTGTTACGATTTTCGGCCCAGGAGCCTCGGGAGGGGCAACCAAAGTTTTGTTGCTACGGTGACGCGGGTCTTAAGACTTTTGGCAAAAGCAATACAGCCTGTCACTGCCAACAAGGCTACAAACGTTTTTTCCCCCCAAGATACTGGTTGAAGCAGCGCATTATGTAACGTTTTATAGGCTGCAACTTGAATACAAGATTTCAAAATCATGAACTAAATCCCTCGTCGTAATACGTCATGGATAAATAATTCACCTTGTATTGATGTAATTTCAGAGAAATCGTAAGCTAAGAAAAAGTGATCCGTTAGTGCGTTTTCATAACGTAGACCACTGAGCGTATTTTCCTGTATTCATAACTCAGTGTAAAGCCATGCCAACATCGTCGGCTGGTGTAAACAGAGCAGCGCTTATCCCAGTTTCTGTTACCCGTCTTCACTCTTGTGAGATTCTGTGAGAATGATCGTTTTGACCTACAGTGCGTAAGATTTCTCGCAGAATTCATGGTGGGTTCAGTATAGAAAATTCCCTGATATTATGTTGTTTTTTTATGTAGGCAAAGGAAGCAGTTTTGCAAACCGCTTGCGGCTCTCACTGGTATGTGTACTATGGTCTTCGCGAAATTTCGCTGATAAACTGCTTCACATGCTGATGGTTCTTTTACAGCCGGTGCTTCCGCTGCTCCCCTGGTTTCAAAGGTTTTTGTGGTTTGAGCCGCGTCGATGATTTACGCAGATGCGTCATGTGCAAGTCCCTTATACGGTAGCTATAGCAAACTCTAGCAAACGGAGCCTCACTAGTGCCGCTGGGGTCGACTCCGACATGCGTATGCGCACTCAGAACTGATTCTGTTGGAGCACATTTACCATATTTATTACCATGGCAAGCGACAATATCGGGCTAATTCATGGTCTACGATATGCTGCTGAGATGCCGCTACATGGATAATAATTGTGGAGCCAGTCACGCTGCCATTGCCTTGAGACTATTGCTCATGCAGTGCAACAGAAATGAATAAACGCCCGAAGTTGTGGATTTGACATGTTTGTTCCGGCTAACCTAGTCGCTCGCTCATAGTTCTTGCCTCTTGGTAACACCCTATGTGTTGGATTTGGTCTGTGATAACTTTCGTGCACTGCGCACCGATGCAAATTTGAAAAAACTGGTAACACATTTCAACAAATGCAAAACTGAAGTACACTGATTAAAGTAAGTTCTCAAATAAAATCCCTTCCCGTCCACATCATGGTTCTTTAGCTCAAGGCTTGCATAAAGCACACTGACAAGACTAAATGACAGCATTAAAAACCCAAATTTTTGGGTTTACACTCAGTACAAGGGGCGCTACGCTCACTCAGTACAAGGGGCGCTACGCTAGGGTGTCAAGCTGTCAAAACCATGCGGATTCTTATAGGTACTGTATGGTATGGGTCTGAAAACTTCAACCGCCTGGGCAAATCCACAACCGGAGGACGTTTTTGCATATAGCACAGCAACCAACGCTTCAACGATTCGCCTTTATCAATGTTCAATCGCTAGTGGTCAGCTCTGGTCCCTGGCTATGAAAGTGCTGGTTTAGAAAAGCGTCTGTTTCGAAGTTTTCCAATTATCGAACTACGCTCATAGTTTAGCAGTTTATCGATAAACGATTGCCTTTCATTGAAACTTATACCAACAACTTACCAAGGTTAAATCGCACAGTACAACTTTGGTTGGAAATCTGGAAGACAGTTTAGTACTAGAAAGCGTTCCAAGATGTTCTAAACAAAAACTGACTCGAATTATATTAATCTGCTTCGAGTGAAGCGAGAAGTTAATCGTACCCACACGACGCAGGACTAGTTTTATTCTCCGTCAGATAACGAGACGCAACATCGTCTGCAGGCCATAGCCGGTGCCGCCCAGGTGGCGATTACGGCTTACATCTTTAAATTACGATTTACGCAGTACAATTTCCAGTTTTTCGTATCAGCGAGTTTTAAATGGACATAGTGCTCTTTTTTCTGTGAGATTAACAGAATCACGCTGCGGAACAATTGGCAATGGCCAATTGACCTTGTTTAATTGAAGTTAATGGTGGCGTACGACGATTGCACTCTATGCGTGCTACCTGTCCATCGATGCTTCTCATTTTGAATTTGTTCGCTCTGCGTAACGGATCATTTCTTTTACCAAGCCAGATTGCCTGTCCGCCCTGCCTCTCAAGTCTCTATCAGATTACACACACAGCTATTGTTCACCTACGAAAATCCGGGTTAGGAAGCTGCGCTACTGCACACGTCACGCTAATTCGCCAACGCTAACATGTCGGGACGAGGGGGAAAATCCGGTACCGGAAGGCAATTCTCCAGACCAGTTACCCGTCAGACTACGCAGCGAAATTCCAGACAGCCACCGAAACGGACATCCGGTACTGCTACAGTCACTTCAGCTCCAAAAAGGCTAAAATCGACAGTGGTAATCCCTCCAGAATCGACCATCACCGAGCCGGAACCAAGCGGATTTGCGTTATTAGCTCAACAGATGTCGGAGATGCAACGGGAGATAGTTTCCCTTTGAAACGCGACAGCTCAGCAAGGTTCTAATCAACCCGCGCTGCAAGTCGCTCCGGGATCAACAAAACGCCGCCTATCGCCATCGTCCAATCGCATCACCGCGGAAGGTAAGAGCAACGATAGTGTAGTCGCCATAGATGACTTTCCCATGCAGTCGGTGTTCGAGCGGCTCGGCGATCCTGTCAACAACTGCCCGGCCAGATAGAGACAGCTCCCAGCGGTTTCCGCCAAACTACGGGAGCAATTACTGGACCATTCGCAGTTCGTCGATTTTACGGACTTGCTGCCACAGAACCGCGCTACAGCAAAACGCGGTCAAACCGGAACCCGCATGGTACACGACAAGGCAACCGGCGAGTACACTTTTACGTCCACGGCAAGAAAAGGAAGATCACATCGCTTGCCACGTGGAATCGCGCATTCACGGTTTTTATGGCATATCGGACCAACGAAAGAACCGACCTTGTCCTCCCCATGCTAAAATACCTAGATCAAATCTCTCTCATGGCGGATCCGGCACGAGGCTACAAACTGGAGCACGTACTAGAGTACGACATCCAGTTCCGTAACTACGCAGCGCATTGTCCCGACGAGACCGAGATTTGGTCAAAAAGACACGAGGAGTCCTTCCAGGAGGCCATCGGCAATCCGCGACAGATTGCAACAGCCACAGCAGCCGACACCAAGCACAGCAAGGCCAAGTGTAACGCTGCCACCAGATTGGTCACATCGCCTCCAGTCCCAACTGCCCTGAACAACAGCTTTTTCGTGGGAGCGGCTCGGCAGACGCAGATGTCTGCCGGAAATGCAACCGTGGAGCCTGCTCAACCCCATGCGTTAACAGCCGAAAGCACTCCTGTTAAGTCAGCGGAAGCACCGGGCACGGCGAATACAACCACCACGGAGAGGACAACCGCCCCAGCCGTCGCCCCCGAGGCGACAACCCCACTTAATCCGGACGCATTCCGGAAACTTCTCGTACGCCACCCTAACCAAATGTTTGTTCATTCTTTATTCACGATGTTAACCATTGGCGCCGATATCAAGTTTGATGGTCCTGAAAGGTCACGGTACTCCAAAAACAGTGTTTCCGCAATAAAAAATGCCAGCGTTGTTCGCAGAGCAATTCGATCTGAAATTGCAGCGGGTCACACGGCCGGCCCGTTTGACCAACCTCCATTTACCAATTTTAATGTCAATTCCCTCGGATGTCGCCCGAAGAAGTCCGGCGGCCACAGAATGATCATGGACCTTTCGCTCCCAGAGGGCGACAGCGTCAACTCGTACACACCGAAGGACGATCCACCACTTCAGTTCTGCTCTGTCGACGATGCTATACGCATCCTCACCGGTATCGGTAAAGGAGCGGCGATGGCAAAACTGGACATCAAAACAGCCTTTAGGCTTATTCCGGTCCGGCCGAACCAGCACCACCTGCACGGTTTTCAGTTCGATGGAAAGTACTACTACGATATGGTACTCCCATTTGGATCCCGATCTGCACCGGGACTTTTCTGCATGTGCTCCGATGCCATCCACTGGATCTTCCAGAACCGAACCGGACACTCCAGCCTCTTACACTATATTGACGACTTCTTCATCGCCATACAAGACATACGTAAGTGTAAATCCCTGGTCGAGCAGTTTATTGGCCTGTGTGACGAGCTGGGTGTTCCCCTTGAAACAGACAAGTTAGAGGGGCCAACCACCCGAATCACATTCCTTGGCATAGAACTCGATTCAGTGGCGCAAACGTTATCTTTGCCACCAGGAAAGCTAGTCAAGCGAGCGAGCGAAGCGAGCGAGCGTTTTTAAGTTACGACATGTGACAGGGGGGACCGGGGGC
>JAQGAU010001739.1:0-17884 GCA_034698045.1 Paramacrobiotus richtersi | reverse complement strand
GACATGTCCTGCCTGTCTGGCACTGCCGTTCACGTAAGAATCTGCAACTGTATTCCAACACGTAGCGTCCCAGGCAATTATTATGTTCATTGTAATAGCTGCGTTCACGGTTGTCTGTGAGTTCTGTATGTTTATGCACGTGCAAGCGAGAGATGCGCCTGTAACGCAGGTGTGCTAAAACCCGTCTAGCCTGTATAATATCCTCGTGGGAATAACCAACAGGGTCTTTTGAAATTCGACTTTCAAAATGTATCTTACCTCTTGGAGTTGTCGCGCCCGTTTGCGACAACAACTGAAGAGCTGGTGCGCATATTGCGTGAACTGCTTCTTGTTCCAACCACAGAACAAACTTTCTTCGATGGGCTTGCATTGCCCATTTACCGACAGCAAAAATCAGATTCAGAAGGAGTACTTTGCTAGCCAAAAAATGATAGCTTTGAATGTGCCCAAAGGAGTTTAGAACTGACACAAGAATCAAGTCTAGTAGGCGCATCTGAAATTAGTTATTGGGTTCAGTCATTCGACTACACAGTGGAATCCGTAGAAGCCGTAGAATGCATGGAATAGGAAAAAGGTGTGGCATAGCACCGCGATGTCTTCGTAGTAATTTTGTTTTTGAAAAATTGTGCTAAGCTCTTGAGTCACCGGTTGCGGCTGGTGTTTTCGATATCTGGTTGTTGATGCATGTGAGAGTGAACAAATGATTCTTACAGTTTCGATCTGTTATTCTGCAGTGTTTTCGTGACATCCCTTTAGTGGTCAGTCAGATTTCATCTAACTTCGAGGATGGTTTCCCTGTCCGGAAAATAGTAACAGTTTTATACTGTCTTTACACAAACTGTGTTAATATTTTGATCGAAAGCGATACAAAGCGGCGAACTTGCTCAAATGACTGTCGCTCGAAAGAAACAGGAGAACACGTTCCAACAGGAATACGGCTGAGACAAAGGAACTAGAACAATCGATAAAACAATACAATAACTTTATTCCTCTGGTCATTTCGGTCCAGCAGGTGCCGTGCGTCTGCCCATGGCATTACTTTCAGGCACAAACCATAACAATCCAAAAAAAAGCAAAAAAAAACAGAAGGGACAAAAAAAGAGACTAAGAAAACATAGCATATTCACAGATCAACCACACAGATGGACAAGCAATAAAAACAACGACTAGCAACATACAAGGAGGTGTAGCACGTAAACAACTTACATGCAAATATAAAAACTGTGGTCAACAAACACAACACGTTAACAAACAAACTGTTCGGCCTCGACCTGAGACTGAAGGATTCCCTCATCCAGTATCAGCCGTGGTAGCAGCAGTCCCTCACGTCTTTCAGTAGCCGCCGAATGAAGCTACCAATGGCACGAATATCCTGATCCATTTCGTCATTCGACTGCATGATACAATTCCTTAGAGGCGTATGGGAATATGTAGATAAAATTCTAATCCTCTCATTTTCATGCTAGGCCAATGATCTCATAATGATATCATACTGATTCACATTATGTCGTCGTAACAGATGGCCTCCGCAAAGAGCGTGAGATGCAGCAGATCATAATAATTAGGTCTGCATACTGTATTTGAAGGTTAACATTCTAATGCGAAAAATTAATTAAATATTGTGATCAGCAATGCCCGGCAAAGGGCCGGCTTTGTCTTTCCGTCCAAAGCGACTGCGTACTGTTGATGCAAATTATTATTGCTTTCTGAGGCAGTTTCCAAAGAAAGTGCGCATTAGCAACAATTGATACACTTAGCCCGTGCGGCGAAAGTTTCTGCCTTCAATCTGCAACAATACTTTAGAAAACTCCCATACGTAGAGAAACCTTTATAGGTTTTATGAAGTTATGAACCTCCATCGACCCGATAAACTGCGAGGGAGTAGGCGGATTATCCAGTCAGGCAGTATAATCCATCAAGGAAGACATTTCCGGTACATGCCAGTCTTTTACGAAATTGTGGCGATGGTGATTGTCTCCCTGTATTTAGCTGAGGACAACGTTCTAACATGGCGAGGAAAGATTACTGTTACAGGAAGATCAACGTACTTCGAAATCGGCTTGCTTGGAAAACTTGATACCGTATACTGTAATTTCGACAAGTAGTTCGCTTTGCGCCTTAGGTACATAATTATCGTGATTTCCCGTCATTAAATTTGAGTCGGCACGCGACCGTTCTTTTCCGATGCTAATCATAATTAACAGAACTAGAGTTTTCTTCGTTCCAAATCGTTCATTGGCGAGTAATAAGTGTTCTACCTTCCATGGTGTTGTACCCTGAAACACTAAACAACCTGCATGTGAAGTTCAATGTTGTGGTTTATATTGATTTCTTATTGTATCAGGTCCACTATATCGCGGATCGTTGATCGGTACTGAATTATGCAAACACACATTGCCTGACAATGAGTAAGGGGAAACTGTACACACACACAAACACAGCAATGTTTTTATTTTCGTTGTGTATTGCAAAACCATCACGCCACTCAAAAGATAATCGCAATAATGAGATTGCCGTTTAGACGATGGAAAACATCGCACTATAATGTTTTGACTGTACAGAAAATAGTTACATGTACAGCTGCGTTAGATCGTTTAACCCGCAAGCGTCAAACAGGTACGTCAATGACTGACCCGTACAACAGCTTACAGTATAGTACAGTACTGTATAGTAATTAAACCAGAACCTGATGGATTCCATACATACACTAAATTTATCGACGCCTGAAAATTGTATTAACCGCATCCCGCCACTCTTTAGACGTTACGAGGCACAGTACTGGGTTCATCGTGCAGTCCACTGCATACAGAAAGCTGGTAACCCCCAAAAACCGAAGATCCACGGAACTCCCCGACATCATCCGGATATACGCCACATGTGTCGGAGTCCAGAGAACTGTCGCACTAATGAATAATGCGGTAAGAACCGTAAAATGCCGATGTCCAGTTGTTTTTGTGTGACTTTTCCGGTCAGACGTAACAGACGGTGAAATTCTAACCGGATCATGCCGAACTGCTTTTTCCAAAGGAAGACTCGTTGGAGTGATGCGTGAGTGATTCAGGTGCGATCCGGCAGAGTGCACCTCCCGCAAAACTCCGAGATTGGCTCTATTGTGCATGACGACCTTGACCTTGTAGAAAATAAACGGATAAAGTATGACAACCACCGCTTGTGGCACGAGATGGATGATTGTTCCGTAAACATAAAAGTATACGGATTTGTCTGCTTGGTATGGCATCTGGCAGTTTATTATCTGCCATTGGGAGAGGTGCGTCCAGTCTTTGCTTAGGAATCCAGGCACTGACCATGCATTCACAAACACTACAACCAGAATAACTAGGCAACCGGCGACTTTCTTACTGTGATGGGTACGATAATGATTCGGGAAGGTAACCGCCCAGAACCGATTCCAGCTGATGAGAACGTGAATGTACATTATAATGGATCCCATTGTTTGCGCCGAGTGCATTGATAGTAAACAGTATCCATCGCCCAGGAACCACGGTACTTTCAGGTTATTCGTCGTCTTCATTATGCCGTTTGACAGGGATTTACAAAGGTCACAGATCGATAAACTGACAATGTAAACGGAAAACGGCGTTCGCAGATTAGAGGTTTTTCCATAGATAAACAGGAAGAATACGTTGAAGATGCAACTGAAAACCGTTAGGATCAGATACAGATAACCCATAAACACAGTATTCTCCGTTTGTGAGGATAACGAACCGTTTTTAGTCACATTTTCTAACGATAACAGTCGGGATAGATTCATTGTTGCGATGTAAGTAACAAATTCCTTAAATCATCCTGTAAGTAACTAGTAGGAAGGTCTTGTGACGACGCTAACAGGAAATGTTTGTCGATGTGCCTAGCAAACAAATAACTCGTGCTGCTGAAGCAACCTTGATGCAGTTAAGAAACAGGCCGTGTTCAAGAATCTCCAACTGAGATTGCCGGTACAATAATGAAACACTTTTAGGGAACAAGGATAATAAGCACGGATTATTACTATCTGGATTATTCCTATCATGCTGCGTCTTTTAATGCGCTGCATACTGGCATCGATACGTGGGCACAGCAGATGCTTCTAACCACCCTGTCGGTGATGTGTCCGGATCCCAATGATCGGTTTGGCAATATATGGATCATAATACCCTCCTCACGTTTCTCCGCGGTTTGCAGTTTTTTCATCTGATGAATGGTTAGAGGAAGTAACACGATCCCAGCCACATCCGGAGACCATAGCTAACCGACTTTTTTCTTGTTTTCTAGAACTGTTGGCGTGCTTTCTGAAAAAAAAGGCAGTGCGTAATCGATGTGAACTCGATAGTCAATAATATATCGAAAGGGGGTTCGATTCACTGAAATGTTGATTAAGTGTTGAATAATACACCAGTTCTGAACGTGACGAATGGCTGGTCTGGACAAACACTAGGAATAATTCATAATTTCATTATATCCTTGCGGGCGATGTTCTTAATTTCGTTATGACGTCCGCGTGCTCGCGGGTGTTTTGCATGCGGTATCAGCTGACAAGTTCATATGCGGATGTGTTCATATGTATCACACTCGTCTTCGATGTTTATGATTTCAAAGATCTCAAACAGGCTGAAGTTAATAATTAACCTGTGCATAATTATTTTGTCAATTACTACGAGTAGTGCTTATCACGTGCGCACAGTTCAAAGAAAATCTTCCCCGTCAGCAGTTAATTGTACAAAACAGGTAGCAACACATTATCAAGATGATTGTTTTAAGTACAGACACCTAAGTTGTAGTATTCTATCATATTAATTAGCAGCATGTGTAAACCTAAGACCCGTTCTCACTTTGCAACATTTTACTGCTTTTACCCATTCACCACTGAAGCATACAACTTGCTCGAGCTAGACCGGAGCGACATATTTTTTACCATCTTAGATTGAAATTACAGCTATCGAGCGAATAATTATTCCGCTTCCGAGACGATTTTGTGTAGGTAATATGAACGACGCTACTGTCCATAAAAAAATCTACACAGTAGTGTTTCCTGGAAACCCTTACTGCGGAGGCCTGTCGGTCAATCAGGAAATCGATTTCATATTGATATAGCCTTTATTTGTAGCCTGACCTTATTTATGATTCCTTTTTCGTCGTATGTTTGCATAAACTAAAATCTGGAACTGTCCTTCGAAGAGCTGAAAAAAATTCGTTTTATAAGTAGTATAACTTGTATTTATATTTCGACCAGCAGGCCGGGGCACTTGCTTCGTACTGCAGAAGCTTAAGCAACTTCAAACAAAGGGTCGGGTAAGGGTTCTTTTCGTTATGCTAATGTACCAATGACGTTATCGAACTACTCCTACACGTATCATCATGTGCTGAATACCTGATACATTTGCTAGTCCGAGAAAGTCGAACCATCGCTACATATTGCGGTATCTTTGCATACAGTCTAGTGAGTCTACGACCTCTGGCCCAGGGGGCAAATTAACCAAATATCTCTGTTGCAACTTGCAAGTAGTCATGAGCTACTGTGGAATATGTCATCATGCATCTGCAGAAATGAGGGTATACCAGTAGCAAGAAAACACAAGGCAAATCAGTTAACCGCCACTATTACCAAAAGTCCATGTTACACATACAGTTTCCAATCCGCATTTGAATACTAATACGGCGACACATCACCGGGTGCTGGTTATTTATTTAAAGAAACATTGCCCCGAAGACAACTGATGCACAATATTGGCTCGGGTTAGCTGGAATGGATGAAACTTCAGGCGCCAGAGAACAGGCTGTCGGCGCAAGGAGGAGAGGCGGTTTTATTTGCATAATCACAGATTAAAACTAGTTGCACGCGCTGTAATGGGTGGCGCTACGATATCTTCCACGAAAGACCCTTTGGCTGCTGATCCCAACGGGAGTGATTTAAAAACAGTCTAAAATGACATACTTTTACAGTCAGATGTTTTGCCATATATACTGTACATACGTCAGGCCCGAAGCAGCACACTTTAACAATCCCTTCCCACCTTTGTCACGCTACTTCCTCTGGGGTCCCACGTTCCGTTATCGTTAGTTTAGGTTTTTCTGGACGTTTCCCTTTGTAAAGCTGCCGTTGTTTACAGTTTTACGTCGACTGGCAAAGTGGCTAAATAAACTGCATCATGGTTTACAAAAAAAGTATTAAAGCTTGTGCAAGAAAGTGTGTTAGCTGTTTCCTTATTAAATAAAGCCATAGCCGCAATAAACAAAGCAAATGCTGTCAATGCCATTGCCGCAATAGGTAGTAGCTATTCCGATTACTAGTCTCCCCGACGTGTTGTACTGTAGCACCACAATGGTGCTTCATCGCGCGGTCAGCTTTAGTTGTACTTCGAAATGCCCCTTGTACTTTATTTTCGGACAAAGATGGCAACGATAGCATCCCGCCACTCTTTTGAAACGACCATACACAAGATGGGATCCATCGTACAGTCCACAGAGAAAAGGAACGTAATCCAGCCTAGAGCCCCAAAATCCACTCGGACGCCAGCCATCATTAAAATGTAGATGACATGCGTCGGAGTCCAGAAGAGTAGTGCGCTGATCATCAGGGAGGTTAAAACCGCAAAGTGCCGCGTATTACCCTGTCTTGCCTTCTCCTGCTCGGTAGATGCCACGGTTTTGGCCTTTTCAGCTTCGTTTGGTTTCTCGGTGGGAGCCGATGTAGAAGGGACAGACAAATTTGTCTTGTTAGTCTCATTCGAATTTGTGGTTGCATCTTTATGTTCCTTCAGTTCCACTTTCCCTATCTTGGTTTTGTTCTTCATTACCGCTTTAACTTTGTAAAAGATCACGGGATAGATTCCCACAATAAAGGCCTGTGGTAGGAAATGAGTAGCGGTCCCCGAAACGTAAAAGTACACCGTTTTCATTCCCAGATTCGGTGGGAAACAGTACCTGATCTGCATGGCATTCCGATGCTGGGAATCCTCCGTGATGAAGCCGGGCAAAATCCAGGCATTAACAAACGCTGCCACCAGGATAACCAGGCTAACTGCAATCTTTTTGTTATGGTGGGTGCGGTAGTTATTCGGGAACGTAACAGCCCAAAATCTGTTGACATTAATCAGTACCTGAATGTATGAAATCACCGCGGTCGCGGTTTGAGCTGAGTAACAAGCAACTAGACAATAAGCGTCCCCGAGGATCCATGGTGTCTGGAACTGGTTGAAGGTCTTTTGTAAGGTCACGGTCAACGTTTTGAAAAGGTCACAAATGGTCAAGCTAACCATGTAGACGGTAAAAGGCGTGTGTAGACTAGGGGTCCTGTAATAAACGAATAAGAAGAATGTGTTGGACATGCAGCTGGTAATTGTGTGAAAAAGCCAAACGGAGCCCATAACTATGTTCGGCCGTTGATTCCAACCTTGGGTGGAATTTGTCATATTAATGTGGTGTTCAGGAAAAGAGTGGTTAGAGAAACTTGAATTCAAGAACATTATGGCAATATTGCACGTGCTTATCACGCTGCTTGAGGAAATCGTTCAATAGAAAAGTTCTGCAGGAGACTTGGCTCTGGATGGGCAAGTAACGCACTGTCGCGTGATAATTTTAAAACCGGGTAAATCGCTGTTACAAGATGTGGGTTTTAGTGCGTAGTTACTATTGATTTTAGAATGCATGCTGTGCGATCCGAGATCTGTAGTTGTATTGATAATGAATGCATAAAAGGGTAATCGTGCCGTACATGTCAGTGACGTTATGACTTTGTAGTATAATACTTTCACAATGGTCTGAGGTCACCTTCAGTTTATTCACATTGTAATGGATCTGAGCGAAAAACAAAAGATGTTTTCGTAGGCAGTAAGTCCCGCATTGATTTCTAAAGGGCGATGTCTTGTCGCGCGGGAACTAGAACATTTATTTTATATGGGCTCGGCACGCGGTACCACTCATTAATCATGATGTGGTATTATTCGTATTGTGAATAGTTGAATAAGCATATCAAACTATACAAAAACATGTCAGGCGGAATATTGAAATACTCAGTAAGGTTTTCGCTTGGATGAAATAATAGTTCGCTAACCTCTGGGGACGCAAACCAGGTAGGTGGCCTGATCCTGCCTGTGAAAGAAACCAAGCGGATACCTTCCTTCGTTCCATTCTAAGTAATTCACGGAGAGCAGTCACAATAAATTCTTGGAGACATTTCTATTCTGGTACTCCGAACAGCGTTGCAACCCAAATTTTCATAACAAAGCATCGTTTAACATTCAAAAGGTCGGCTTCTCCTTCCCGTGGCGAATTTTGCCGGCAGTTTTTATGTACTGGATCATATTACGTGTAATCGTGAGATTAAATGGTCATGATGTCCAGGAGACATACAGTAGTACTACAGTCACAGTTGGCAAAACAAACTGATTTCAAACGCTACGGCGAAAGCTACAAATGCGAACCATACACGGGTCATGCTTAGACTATAAACAGTCACCGGCAATCGATATTATTGTTACCATATTGATATCGTCAACATGTTGTTTCGAAAACTTATTAATTTGAGAACTCGATTGTTATTTAATATGGCCCTTGTGTTGTGCGTTCCAGTTAGCAAGGATGCATACTAAAATGAGAATGTTCAATTCTCTCAAACTGGGATGCTGTAAGGCTTACCAGGATGTTATCGGCTGTTTGATGGTGGTACACTTTTACGATGGCTTATCAGAGGAACAACGAGAAGGTCACGCTCACGATTTATTAGGAATCAACACACTGTCGGATGAGGGAAAAGGAAATTAAACCGTTCCGTAAGAACGAAAGAGACATACTAAATTTGTTAGAAAAAATGAGCCGTTCGCTCAGACAAATTTGGCATCACAAATCTCACGCGTTACGCATAGCTCACGAATGAGTCATCTACAGGTAATCAACCATTTCCGCTTTAATACTTTCCCGTAGAGGTTTTGATAATGAAACGGCACATCGCAATAAAGCGTTAGCTGCAGTGCACAGCATAATTATAAGGGCTTTCGGCGTAATAGAATCGATACAAAACGAAGTCAACGAGAGCTAGAAATAAATGTTTTATTGTTAATTAAACCGTTGATCTGAACAAACATAAACCCTTCTGAGGGCAAAAGGAATAAAACTTATACAATTAACAAGCACAACAAACGCGACCAAAAAATCTACACTTATCTACAATCCGGATTGCAGTTCGGTTGCTCCCGCCGGCATTCTAAGCGGCGAAACTTTAAGCTTTGTTACATGTGTGCAGTTTAGCAAACACAAGCAGCAGTATATGCCACCATAGCTTTCCAATCAGTCTAGTTGCAGTTCTTGTCTACTGTAGTTCAGGACGCCATTGGTATTGCGCACATACTAAGATTAACACAGTAATTACTTTTTACAAAATATTACTAGGACAGCATCTCTCCACTCCTTTGATACCAGTATGCAAAGTATGGGATTCATCGTACAGTCCAGCGAGAACAGGAACGTTGCGACACCAAGAAATCGAAAATCTATTGGCACGCCCGCCATCAGCAAGATATATCCCACATGGGTTGGAGTCCAGAGAAGTGTCGCACTGATCAGTAGTGATGTTAGCACCGCAAAATGCCGGGAACTACCAGATTTCGCCTGTTTGACCTTCTGTTGCTTCCTGACTGACGATACAGGCTTGGTGACCTTTGCCTGCATCTCCAGGTGGTTGGGATTTTCCGCCCAGTTTGGAGCATCCGAAGCTTTTGTTGGATTGATGTTCGAGCTGGTGGTCGTCTCCTTGGTCTCTTTCTTCGCAACCGCACCAATTTTGGCCTTGTTCTTGATTACCGCTGACACCTTGTAGTAAATAAATGGATAAAGAATAACAATGAGCGCCTGCGGTACAAGATGAATAATGGTTCCAGATATGTAGAAGACGACGGACTTTTTTGTTGCAAATGGAACCAGACATTGCGCAATCTCATCGGCAGTGCGATGCGGTGCTTCCTCTGCTATAAAGTCCGGCAATTCCCAAGCGTTAACAAATAACACAACACTAACAACGAGAGTAATGGCTACTTTAGTATTATGATGAGTGCGGTAATGATTGGGAAACATGACGGCCCAAAACCGGTTGCAACTGATCAGAACGTGGATGTATACCATCACCGCAGTTGCAGTATGGGCGCCATATAAAGCGAAAAGACAGTAGGCGTCTCCCAGAATCCATCGCGCTTGGAACATGTTAAAAGTCTTCTGCACACAAGCCGTCACGGTTTTGAAAAGGTCACCGATAGTCAAGCTAACCATGTAGACGGCGAACGGCGTTTGTAGACTGGGAGTCTTACAATAGACGAATAAGAAGAATGCGTTGGAAATGCAGCTGGTAATTGTGTGAAAAAGCCACACGGAGCCCATAACTGAGTTGGGCCGTTGCGTCCAGCCTTGGGTGGAATTTGTTAAAACGTGGTGTTCAAGAGAATCGTTAGGAAAACTTGTATTTCCGCACATGATGTAAATGTTATGCTTATCAAGTGGCTTAAGATTTTAGGGGCTCAACAGTGAGAAATTTTCGTCGGATAAATGCGAAGACTGAAACGAGCTCGTCGATTGCTTGATATAGAGTACCAGTTTGTTCCGTAATTCAAAACTCTCCTAAGTGATCCGACCATATCTGGGAAGTGCCCGTGACTCAAATTACCTGAGTATTACAACTTTTACTATTGAATGTACTACCTTAGTGTAGTACCTTTCACCTTTCATATTTCCGTTAGGCAATAAAGCTTTACAGGAAGTGCAAGATAATCTTTCATAGTGTTCCTACAGTTTCCTTCTTCCTGGAAATACAAAGCCATGTCACAGAACCGACCTATTAAAAGTACGGGTGCGTAACGCATACCCTTTCCCTATTGAAGTCAAATGGTTGCACACTACCGAGAAAAACGTACTACGGAACTGTCATGTCTAATGGCAACTAGGTATACTGCTATGCTCATGATTTCATTTCCGACGGGAAAATTGTCGATGGTAAATTTCTGGATTGTACAAAGGCTTTTAATAAAGTTGATCAAGCATCGTTACTGCTTGCCCTGCAATTGCTTAATATACATATATGCCTGAGAATATTGTTAACCTCTTGGATGATTACTTAAGAAAATTTTCCACACATTGCTATAACTATAAGTGAAATCAAGACAGCCGCGCACCTGTAACCGTTGCATCCGGGTACATTATTGTTTTTAATAACCAGAACATGGATAAACACTGTCGAGAAATCCGATTGTGCGCGCAACGTCCGGTTATTGCGCAACAGCGGCGAAAAGTTTAAACACGTTTCCTTGTCAGATAATTCAGTGTTATATCCAAACTTCTTGAAACTTTCATCATAAATGCACATATATGTGATGATCGCTCTGAACCACTTTCAGCTCTGAGGTATGTTTTGAAATTTTAAAATAAATTTTGAAATTTTAGAAATCCATTTTAAAATTTTAGGAACATGGTACCGGGCTAATTCTGTGTCAGAACGATCATCATTTATGTGTGCATTTATGATGAAAGTTTCATAAGTTTGGACGAAACGCTGAATTATCTGAGAAGGAAACGTGTTTAAAACTTTCGCCGCTGTTGCGCAATAACCGGACGGTGCGCGCACAAACGGATTTCTTGACAGTGTATATCCATGTTTCGGTTACTAAAAACACTAATGCACCTTGGTGCAACGGTTACATGTGCGCGGCTGTCTTGATTTCACTTATAGTAATCGGAATGGGTGGAAACACGCCTTAACAGGAAGACAGCAAATTGTGGTGGTGGTGGACGCGTACTATCTAACATAACAGCGACGCTGTAACGAGCGGTGTTCCCCAGGGATCTGTACAGGACCGTACTAAACCGCAATATGATCATTTGCGTTCTGAATGAATTTTCGAGTGTGTTAGGAGAAGGCGGCAGACTGCACATTTTTGCGGATGATATTTTTACTCCTCGGACAAACTTACAACCAGAGGACTGCATTCTGTTGCAAAATGACATTGGCTCAGTCTATGAACTGCAACCGCAATGAAAACAGTATTGCCAAAAATTCACTGCCACTGGCAACTGGGCGTTGCCACGGGCAGTTGCCATTGCCATGTTTTAGACCCTACCGGGTACGCTGTACCAGTCGTTGCTCTTGATCTGGTAGTATTCAGCCAGACCGTATTATAGATAGGTGACTAAATTTATCAAGCTATGCAAAAACATGTTACGCTGAATATTGAAACATTGAGTAGTAATTTTGCGCATGGATAAACGGATGGCTTAGAAATCTCTGGGGAGGCGAACCAGGTAAGCGGCTTAATGCTGGGGGTTCTAGAGCAGGACAACGTCAGTACGGCGATTTGTGTGCCATATGAAACTGATGATCTTTGATTCTTGCATCGTTCCGTTCAATGTTATCGGGGAGCAGTCACGATATTGGTGGCGGCATGTTGATTATGGTACTCCAAACAGCGTCACAAAACAAATTTTGCAAAAAAACAAGCGTTGCTTAACGTTCGAAAAGTTTGCTGGTGCGGGTGTCGCTGCAGGCATCTTCTATGCACCGGTACTTTCAACTTGCATGTTAATCTGACCGTCAGAATACAGGCTCATATTATGCCTCATAATGACCAAGAGATATACTCGTACAGTATGACGGTCACAGCTGCCAAATCAAAAACTGTACGAGCACCCTTAGAGCAATCGCATGCACCAAAAAACAGCTTCCAGGGAATATAATAATGCATATGACTATTCGCAGAAAGACAAATATTTTGCGCATAGCTTGGAGACTTTTGCTAGGATCGTAAAGTGTTAACTGTCCGCTGTAGGATCGCGGAAAAACTTCCAGTCTTCTAAGCAGTGTTAATTGCCTGTAAACATTTTTTCCACACGAGAGCAGTTTACGGGACAATGAGTATGCTGACAGTTGCAGTTCTTGCCAACTCAGCCCAACTGCAGTCCAAGACGTCAATGGCATCGCGCGCATACTACTAAATGCAGAATAACACTCGGGCAGCATCCCTCCATTCCTTTGATACCAGTATGCAAAGTACGGGATTCATCGTACAGTCCAGCGAGAATAAGAACGTTGCGACTCCTAGAAAACGGAAATCTACCCGCACGCCCGCCATCAGCAAGATATACCCCACATGGGTTGGAGTCCAGAGAAGTGTTGCACTGATCAGTAGGGATGTTAACACCGCAAAATGCCGGGTACTACCAGACTTTATCTGTTTCCTCTGCTGTGTCTTGACTGGAGGTACAGTCTCAGTGACCTTTGCCTGCATCTCCAGATGGTCGGCTTTTTCCGCCCAGTTGGAGGTATCTTGAGCTTTTGCTGGATGGTTGGTCGAGCTGGCATTTGTCTCTTTGGTATCTTTCTCCTCGGTCACACCGATTTTTGCTTTGTTCTGGATTACGGCTGACACCTTGTAGTAAATATATGGATAAAGAATAATAATTAACGCCTGCGGTACCAGATGAATAACGGTTCCCGATAAGTAAAAGACGACGGACTTTTTTGTTGCCCATGGAACCAGGCATTGCGCAATTTCGTCGGCAGTGCGATGTGGCGCTTCCTCTGCTATAAATTCAGGCAGCTCCCAAGCATTAACGAATAGTACGACGCTGACAACGAGAGTCACTGCTAGTTTGATATTGTGATGGGTGCGGTAATTATTGGGAAACGTAACGGCCCAAAACCGATTGCAGCTGATCAGAACGTGGATATAGACGATAACGGCAGTTGCGGTGTGGGCGCCGTACAACGCAAAAAGGCAGTACGCTTCTCCCAGAATCCATCGCGCTTGGAACATGTTGAATGTCTTCTGGACACAAGTCGTCACGGTTTTAAAAAGGTCACTGATTGCTAAGCTTACCATGTAGACTGAAAACGGCGTTTGGAGGTTTGGGGTTTTGACGTAGATAAGTAGAAAAAATGCGTTTGAAAAGCAGCTCGTCACTGTGTGGAACACGTAAAGATAACCCATCGGCACTGTATTCTGCTGTTGCATCCAATTCCGGGAAGTGCTGGACGCATTTTGAGCCAGCGTCCCAAAGAATAAACTATCAGATTTATTCATATTAGCTCAAATCCCCGGAGTTCTGAATGCTATGCAACTTCTGAATGAAACGACCACTGCTTTCTGAAAAGTGTTGCGCTGTTAATAAAACGCTTTTGTGGGATCACTCTTTCTCAATTTGTAACTCTGCTGCTGGAAACCATCACGTAGAAGACTATAACACAGATGCCAGGTCGTTCCATCTCAACTGGCAGCCACATATCGGTCATGACCTTATTTTTGCTTTTTCACGGATAGTGCATTTGAGGATACCTCCTGTGGTTTTATTTGTGGAGGCAAATCGAATAGTATGCTCCTATAATCTCAAATATTTAATCACAAATCGCAGGGAGCTGGGCATAATAAAATGAAGCTCTGTCCCAAATGGGCTCACAACGCCTCCCATTCGATGGAAGTTCATAAAATTTATAAGCAGTGCGACTGACTATAGAAAAGCACATTATGCGGTTGATGAGCATGCTGAATGAGCATCTGTGCGTCACTGCCAGTAGTGTGTCTGGAAATCCCGTGATGTTAATTAAAATGCAAACGAGTCATAGCGTACGTGACTACATAGGTAACAATCAAAGTAAGCGTTACAGTGTAGGTCCATGTTTTGCGGCAACCCAGTCTACCATATAATTCATATACTTTTTCCCACACGAAAAAAATGAAAAAAGGCTATAGTATGGACTATCTGGGTTGGAAGCTAGGCTAGCCGAGCATGAGAGCAGTATCCGGTGTTTTGGTATTGACTGTTTTGACGCAAAATACATCTTTCTCTTGAACAAATAAAATGACGTATAAACACTGTTCGGAAGTACTTCGATGGTAGAGTTGTTGCAAAGTTATCTGCGTAACCTGATGACAGCAGCGTGTAGTAAGGTATAACTGCATTAGATTCAAGACATCTCTAAATTATGTAGGCAATATCGTTTATTGCAGCTAACCGGTAACTGAATGCGTACTAATCTGATCGGCAGTCAACGCTGGTCAGTAACCAAGCGATAGGTCATCAACGGTCACTGGGAATCTTTCCATGACCTTTGGTATATGCCACAACATTCATCAATCATGGCGTCTTTTTACCAGCTCTGTCTCAAGAAATAAGGAAATTATACGCGTTACGCATACGTATTTCTAAGAGGTTTGGTTCTGTGAGATGACTTTGCAGTTTCAGGAAGAAGAAAACTCTTGCAATAAGGAAACTTATCCTGTACTTCCTGCAAAACTTCATTACTTAGCGGAAATGTGGGAAGGCAGATCCATTAGTCAAGGTTGTAAGACTCGGGTAACTGAGCCACGGAGAAATCTCGAGATGGACGAACGACGTAGTAAAGAGTAATCCATTACGCAATAACCTGGTATACTGAGCAGTCGGAGTTTGTCTTCATCTTCGCATTTATCTGACGTAAATTTCTCTTTCGTTGAGAATGAGCATGTCCAGCATTCAATCGCAATAGCATCTGCCAGTGAATAGCTCCAACGCTACCTGTACCGGTACTGCGAGTAATTTATTCAGACTGAAAATCGCCGCGCCAGAGTGCGTTACTTGCCCACTGCTTGATCCAAGTTTGCTGTGGGATTTTTCCATTTAATGATTTCCTGAAACTGCGTGCTAGGCACAGTCAAGCCCGCATTCTGTTCGCAAATACGAGTTTCTCTACCTCTGCTCTGGAACACCGCATGAATATTACAAATTACTCTCAAGGTTGGACGCAACGGCCCAACATAGTGATGGGCTCCGTGTGGCTGTTTCACACAGTTACCAGCAGCATTTCCAGCACATTCTTCTTACTCGTCTACTACAAACCTCCCGGTCTGCAAACGCCTTTCACCGTCTACATGGTTAGCTTGACCATTTGTGACCTCTTCAAAATATTGCCCGTGACCTTACAAAAGACCTTCAACCAGTTCCAGAAGCCGTGGATACTCGGGGACGCTTATTGTGTAATTGCTTGCTACGCCGCTCAAACAGCCACTGCGGTTATTTCATACATTCAGGTACTGATTAACGTCGGCCGTTACGTTCCCCAATAACCACCGCACCCACCATAACAAAAAGATAGCAGTTGGCCTGGTTGTTCTGGTGGCAGCGTTTGTTAATGCCTGGATTTTGCCTGATCACGGAAGATGCTCAGCATCGGAATGCCATGCAGATCAGTCTGATCAGATATTGTTTTCCGCCGAATCTGGGAATAAAAACGGTATACTTTTACGTTTCGGGGACCGTTATACATTTCCTCCCACATGCGTTTATTGTGGGCAACTATCCCGTTATCTTTTATAAAGTTAAAGCTGTTATCAGGAAAAAAATCAAAGTCGGGCAAGTGGAAATGATGGAAGTTAAAGATAAACCACTAACAAGGGAAATTTGTCTGTCCTTGTAACATCGGCGCCCCCTGAGAAACTAGATAAAGTCGAGAATGCAAAAACCGCGCCATCTGCACAGCAGGAAAAGGGAAAACAGGGTAATACTCGGCACTTTGATGTTTTAACCTCACTGATGGTCAGCGCACTGCTCTTCTGGACTCCAACGCATGTGATCTACGTTTTAATGATGGCGGGTGTCCGAGTGGATTTTAGGACTCTGGGCTGGATTACATTCCTGTTCTCCGTGGACTGCACGATGGACCCCATTCTTTGTATGATCGTTTCCAAAGAGTGGCGGGAAGCTATTGTGGCCATCTTCGGCCGGAAGTAAAGAGCAAGGGACAGTTTACACTTGAACAGTACGATATGTTACAACTGAACTGATCTGGTAATTTTGGTTATTAGTTACCAATCAGAACAGCTACTACTGGTTATCGTTACTCGCTCTGGTTTTCGCTGTCATTGTTTTCTTAATTTGTCTGTAAACCTCATACAGTTTATTTGGCTATCGACGTAAGCCGAAAGCTAAGTGTTGTCTGCGAGATCCACTGTGAAAGTGTATGCAAATTCTCTGATCCTTGTGCTATCTTGAAAAACTGTCATCACTCGGAAAAGTGTTGGGTATACTGAACAAATACGGCTGAATCATTATTCTGGGATGTAATGAGTTGATACCATAAATTTTCTTCTATGTTACGTTGCCCGCCTGAAATACTCTGCTGGACGAAATGTTCCAGAGAACTACACTTCTTTTTGTTGGCTTACTGAGACGTACTGTCGTTACACGTAGGAGTTTGACACGGCGGATCGGTTGTTCGTACTGAACATAGGTGCAGTTAGAAACAACGGAAAAGTCAGTCGCTTGTGCGAAGCCGATATATAATCACTTTCGTCAGTATACGCGTTCACCTCCCCTTTATACATGGCGGTCTACCTGTGACAAAATATGATATGACGATATGGTAAGCTGAGCCATATGAAACTCGCAAATGTTCACTTATGGAAAGGAGAAAACAGCTTTGAAATGTCTGACTCCCGACAGTTTGACGCATGACAAAACAAAGCTTAGTTCATGACCATGTGGTTTAGTGTCTTGTACTGCATTGGTATTTATTGCTGTTTCCGAAAGAAAATAGATTGCTTGTTGATAGCGTTTGGTGTACGGTGACTGTACTATGGAATTATATAAATGATTCGTTAATGGTCACGTAAATCTATTCAGCTCTTATGCATCATTTGCATGATCCCTCGTTCGTTTTAACAGCACAACTCTTTGCACTGTTGGTAGCTCGTTGCCGTATTTAACGTCATTCACCTGTACGCTTTTGTTCTCTAGCACAGACTACGCATATGAGCTCTGTAGGGCGTCTGACCTGTACATGCCATTCGCTTCGTAATAACCGTGACCGGCTACTTCGCCGTGGCCTTTTCGCATCGAGACTGTCCGCCGCAGCCAATTCGCCGCAAGTTCGCCGAGC
>JAQGAU010001738.1:0-17884 GCA_034698045.1 Paramacrobiotus richtersi | reverse complement strand
AACTTCCCATCTTTGGGATTTTGTCCCGCGGCTCCTCGGACTCGTCATCACCCAAGCTAATCTTTTTAATTACTTACCTAATTAGGTGTAATTATAGAAAAAGAGCCGAAAGTTTCTGAGTTTAAAATGTCGTGCGACTGCCTTGTCAGTTCGTTCTTGTTTGCTTGCGCTATCTTGTCAACTTACGCCACCATTCTGGTTTCAGTTTGTTCTGTTTTTTGTCGTGTTTCCGCCTTGAGTTTGCTTGATCACTTGTGTTGTTAATTCTTTATGGATCGATTCCGTATGTCTGACGCCTTGATGGGACCTTGTCCCGTGCCGACAGACAATGAACTCCCCTATTATTAGCTTCCGCCGAACACTTGTCGAGTCCACCAGACACCATAAAAAAACGGGGAACGTTCAAAGAAGCTTATACTTGTAGTACTGTTCTGCTGGGAAGACGCTTAGATTTGAAGACCTTTAAACAGATCAAATTCCTGCTTTTTCGCACGCATATCAGTGCCACTGTGCGAATCAGAAAGATTTCCGAATCCCCGTTTGATGACGCATTAAGGCGTAATATCGCTAAAGATATCTTCCCAAATTCGTAAGCTGGATAAATTTTTCGGCAAAAGCTGTGATGCTTCCAAATTCAACCCAGGTTGTTGAAAAAGTTAATGGAAAACGTGAACGCCTGCCTTAACGCAAATGGGACAGCCAGATATAGCCTGGGCCTGCTTCGTTCGATGGTTATTTGCTTCTGATAAATTTTTCATTTCTAATCGTCCTATCCCGGGAATTCGATAGTGGTTGTGCTTTCTGCACCATAGTTGATTACTATCTGTGTAAGTCATAAGGTTAATCAGCGATTTAAACGAGTTTTGTTACATTAGTATAGACTAAGCTTCCTTCCGATCTGATAGCTTACTGACAAGACCAGCAAGAACAAAACCTGTACTTCTAATGCGTAAAGTGTACATTTGAAAACGTTCCTTTTTGCAGTGTTGGTAATTTCGAGTGTGGTTAATTCTTCCGATTGGATAGTCTTTGACTGACAAGAAATACAATGTGAGAAAATACAATGTGACACTGATCATAGCAACGGCTGCTAGTAACAGTTATTTGTGGCACTTGTGTATTGTAATACTCTCTATGTATTACGTGTGGTAAATTTAGAGCATGAAAAAAAGTAATTTTATTTCTTTTTTGTACTGCTGGTGTGGTTCTTTCAATCAAATATCATGTGCAGTCGTTTTGACCCAAGCTCTATCCAATCGCAAATATACTGTGCTGAAGCGGAGCTTGTTTGGATTGGGAGATTTCGTGGTCACCGGACGGAGTTCCGTACTAGGAACTACTAACTAGTAATAGGAGTAATAGGAACTAGTACTACATAGCATTACATATAATATTATTATATTATTGTTAGTGTACATTCTGTTCCATTAATATATCATATTCTTATCATATAACAAGCGCGGGTGTGAAATGTGTGTGTGAAATGTGTGACATCTGTGTTTGAAATGTTTGAGGTTTTGGAATCTTTGAAAGTTTTTTGAACTCTCCTAAGGAACTTACTGTATGTGGACGTAGCACTGTCTGCCTGGCATGTCAGCAGTACATATTGTACCAATGTTTCACCACAGTTCTAATATTATTATGTAATAGCTTATATATATTGCACTTTTACATGTACATGAGACATGCTTAGAAAGCAGTTCTTTGCATCATGCTACTTCGAACGACGTAGGATTCAGAAAGGCTAATCGACTTGGTTAATTGGGTTCATAATTTTTATAATTATTAACTTTGCTAGTATCAGCAAATTCATATGTTTCGCTCCACCCATTTATCCATGTACCTACACATTACATACTGTGGCATGCAAAACCCACGAATACAGTATGTGCGAGTTGTTGCTGCATTGTTTCAATAAAAACAGTTTCATAAGGATAATAGTAAAAACTGATAATGAAAAAACGCTGAATGTTCTCGCGATAAATCCATAATTTAAGGCTAGTGACCTTTAGTTTCGATGTTTCACTGGGAATGATGTTTCACTTTAAAACGTTAAAGATTGTAAAACCCGTTTCAAAATTTTGAGAAATGCTCGAAAGCCGGATGATGCGCACAAAGTTCGTTTTCACATTCACGTATGTTAAACTGTGTCCACTAGAAAAAGCAGCGTATCCATGCATATTTTTGAATTTTTTGATTTCTGTTTTTTGACTGCAGGTTTGTTTACGATAACAACCTGCTATGTAACAGACAACAATGCCTAACACTAACTTGAAAAGACAATACATAGATGCAAAAATACATTATTGTCGGGATATACCTTACTGTCAAATCGTTTTTCATAGCGCATTTTATGAGAAGTAGGAAACGAAGTGAGATGAATCTCGCTTCACTATTTCTACTGGATTTAAGACGTCTGATAAACAACAGTGATAAAACACAGTGATAAAAAACGATTGGACAGTAAGTATCATATCGAATATATTGACTTCTAACTTCTAACTCAGTACAAATTTGGCTAAGGATTTTTACAACTATTCCCGAAGCAGACGTTGCCCTCACTACTAAAACAGCTCTCTAACAGTGCCCTGCACATACTTTCCTGGTTCGCACTTGTATGAAAATCTTTGTCAGTTCTGCAACGGTTTAACGCTGTAACGATCTCTCCATTAAAACATTCCATTTCCATGGAAACTGAGTTCCACTGGAAGTGGATTTCAACCCACACGTCCATTTGGTTTCACAACTCTTAGTATACACATGTGAATAAGCACATACACGCCACCTGTGATCACAGTTACCAAAAATTTGAAAATTCGATAAAAAATTTTAGAACACGAACTTTAATACAAACTCTTCGATTTGTAAACGCTTGCCTAAGTGTCTTGAGACCAGAACTGACCAGATTTTGTTATACTGAAAGATAAAAGAGGAGTTCGATTCCGTGGAAAGTGAGACGTAGAAATGTATGAATCTAGAGATATTAATTACAAGCGCGGGTTGCGCTGGCGCGCAACCCATTTGTGTTCGAAATGTTTGAGGTTTGGAATCTTTCAAAGTTTCTGAAATCTACTAAGGAACTTAGTGTATGTGGACGTAGTGCCGTATGCCTGACATGTCTAGCGATACATATTGTACCAATTTTTCACCACGGTTCTAACTAATATTATGCAATAGCTTATTGCGCTTTTACATGTACATGATTATCAACTTTGCTAGAATCAGCAAATTAATACGTTTCGCTCCACCCATTTATCCATGTACTTACACATTACTTACTATGGTATGCAAAACCTACGAATATGTGCGAATTGTTGCTGCATTGTTGCAATAAAAACAGTTTCATAAAGATAACAGCGAAAAACTGAAAACGCTGAATGTCTTCGCGGAAGACCCATAATTCAAGGCGAGTTGCCTTTAGTTTCGACGTTTCACTGGGAACTTTTCATGCGCGTAGTCTGAACTGGAAAAAGGATGTAATACAGCTTTTGTGGTTCCTTGACCACCATTCACGAGTGCAAAAACGATTTGTGTGCGCAATTTCCGGCTGTGGCGGAAAAAATCTAAGCACAACCACCTGTATCAAAAGTCTCGCTTTGAACCGATTCTTTCGAAATTTGCCTGGAAAAGGCAGATGTACACGAGGACGATTGTGAACCCAGACCAGTTTAATAGCTTTACTTTAAAACTTTAAGACGTTAGAAATTGTAAACCCATTTCAAATTTTGAGAAGTGCTTGAAGGCCGGTTTTGGTTCTATACGAGACTTTCTCTAATGAATGCGCCGCAGCCGGATAATGCGCACAGCGCCCGCACACAGCAGCCAGATGATTCGTTTTCGCATTCATGTACGTCGAACTGCGTCCACCAGAAGCAGCAGTTTTGTTTTTTGACTGCACGTTTGTTCACGATAACAACCTACTACGTAACAGACAACAATGCCTAACACTAACATGAAAAGAGCATACATAGATGCAAAAATACGTTATTGTCGGGATACAGCTTACTGTCAGGTCATTTTTCATAGCGCAGATTGTGCGAAGTAGGAAACGAAGCTAGATGAATTCTCACTTCACTGTTTCTACAGCATTTCAGAAGTCCGATAAGTAATAGTGATAAAATATAGTGATAAAAAACTACTGGACAGTATCATATGGAATATTTAGACTTCTAATTACAAATTTGGCTGAGGATTTTTACAACTACTCCCGAAACAGACGTCGCCCTCACTACTAAAACAGCTATCTAACAGTGCCCTGCACATAGTTTCCTGGTTGGCACTTGTATGAAAATCTTTGTCGGTTCTGTAACGGTTTAACGCTGTAACGATCTCTCCATTAAACAATTCCATTTCCATGGAAACTGAGTTCCACTGGAAGTGGATTTCAACCCACACGTCCATTAGGTTTCACAACTCTTATTATATACATGTGAATAAGCACATGCACGCCACCTGTGATCACAGTTACCAAAAATTTGAAAATTCGATAAAAAATTTTAGATCACGAATTTTAACACAAACTCTTCGATTTGTAAACCCTTGCCGAAGTGTCTTGAGACCAGAACTGACCAGATTCTGTTATACTGAAAGATAAAAGAGGAGTTCGATTCCGTGGAAACTGAGACGTAGAAATGTATGAATCTAGAGATATATTTTACATATAATATTTTTAAATACTACTGTGAAATACTATCGGTATTTCATCCTAATCTTAATTAACTTCAGACAAAAGGTATTTATTTCAAATAAATAAAACAGGTAAGATGCTGCTGTATTAAAATTTTAATTGACCGTATGCAAAAACTCAGTATTTCAAAAACTAACATTAAGAAATAATAATCATTCTGTCTCAGTGATCTATTTTACTATTTATTTAACATTTATTTGACACCTACACTTACACTTACACATTTGACACATACACTTAAATAATCTTATTAAATGGTATTAGAAACTGATATTACCGAATCTTTTTTATTAAATATTGTCATTTATTATATTTAATATAATAAATAATACTAATTAATATTAAGTGATGCTAAACAATATTAGGAATATTAAACGGCATTACATAATAATAATAAATAAAACCTTACCTAAAATAAAAACAAATATCTGTTAAAACACATCGATGAACGACTGTTTATTTGTTTTTGAACAGATAATTTTTTTTTAAATTGCCAAATTGGAGAGACCTTGCAATCACTAAAATGTCCAAAAATTAACAGCAGACAATTAACAAATAATGATAATTATAGGCACCCCTAAGGCATAATAAAAGAAATCACTATAGGCACCCCTTTTCACCCCGTTTATTAAAGGCACCCCTTTCGGCACCCCGTTTGCTATGGGCACCCCTTTCTATTAATTGAATCAAGACACCCGTTATGTGTTTTTTAAAGGCACCCATATGAATTTTTTTGGCACATAGTTTAATTTAAAATCGTTGGGTTTTCGGACACTAACGAGCGAACGTTATCAAGCCTTCCAGCCTGTAATGAGACGGTTGGGCTGGTCTGCCCGCTGGGAACGAATTACGACGGCTTCATGGACGGTGATGGTCACATTCCCCTTCGGCAAGTTCGCTTGCCGGCTTTTGCTTTTACGGGACGGAGTTGAGCAACAGGAAGTTATACTAGAATCTGACATACTTCGACGTACTGTACTTCTGATCACGTGACGATTCACAGTTTCACACATGCACACAAAGCCAGTGACACATAGCAACAACGACCATCAGCTCGAAACATTTCGCATATGCACACTTTGCGCGGGCTCATAAAAGTGCAATCCACGTACGCTGACACCACGTGATCACTCACAATTTCACGCAACCACCAACAGCAAGTGCGCAAACACAGAAAACAATTTTTCGCGGGGAAACAAAGAATCACTGTACATGAGTTAGTAACACGTGATAGTTCACATTTTCGCCGATACTCCAAAAAAGAACGAAATAATTAAAAAAAATGTCAAAATTTAATAATACAATAACTAAATCACTACTGAAATTAATTATCTGAACAATTACAAAACAAATTCATAAAATCAAAATTTCTAAATAATCGAAAATAAATAAATAATTTTTAATTATCGAAAATTAATGGAATTCCATTTTACAAATTCCAATTTAAATCGAAAACTGGTGCGCACAGCTTTGAGCTACATCCCGAATATGCAAAATAGGTCGGCCCATTCGTAACGGCAGAAACGTCTAGCTGTACCTCCCTGCAGTTAGTAAAGCAAAAGCTATGGAAAAACTGATCTCATCATATCAAATCAGGAATCACCCTACCTGCAGACATATTTGCGTCCGTTGACGAACCACAAGACACAGTCTTGTTCTCTCGAGCAGTTTGCTGCTCTTGATAAACCAGCCTGCGAGCACGTCGCGGCTCCACATGGAGGCATGCACTTTTTCCATATATTGGACGAATTCTTCTGCCCGGAACAGTCTCGCAAAAGTTGGCAGCGACCTGATATACAGCCGGTGCCAAAGAATACGGTTTATATTTTCCGCATTCTTCGGGAGTGCTGGAACATAGACAAACACCATTCGCAACTCGGACTAACGAATGGATCCGCCTATCGGTGTAGGAACAAGCGATGAACAACGTTAGAAAATCCGGTCTTTACTGTCATTGTTTTGCAGTTTTTTAAGAGTCTCACGGGCAAAGTTTGTCAATAAGGCATTGTCCCGTGGCAGGGTCCGCCATGATACAGAAACGGATTCAGAAGCTTGTCGATAGCACCTGACACTTCGCCAGCTTTACCGCCAAGTTCAGAAACTGCTGTATCGCACGCGCTGTCATCAAATTGAGAACCTTTAACATACGAAGCCAAGCAGAGTGCAAAGAGAATCCAGGCTTTAGGAACCATCATGGCGACTTACTTGCAAACGCAAAACAGATGGTAGACCTTATGCATCGGAAAGCACACGCTACTCGGTGTTTTATGTGATTTTTCCCAGGATTTTAGCTTGCCTGATAACTTTAGCTGGAGTTTCTATCAGAGTATTTTTGACAGTCTGAGAAAAAGTCCGCCTGATGACCGATAAAGGACTGTAGTTAGCAAACCGCTGAAAAGACGACCGTTGTATACATTATTTCTTTCAGAAAAGGTTTTCATTAGGGCGCTCATATTTACGAAACGTCAGGGTACATGTACATAAATGTCAACATTACTGTTCGTGGATCACGTCATGGCAATGTAATTTTCTTTCACTGTATTTGGATGTTCTTACCGGCAGCAATATGCTTGTCGGTGCAAGTCACCACCGGTCCAAAATTGTTAGTACCATAGATGGAATAAGACTGCAGCTGTCAGAGTGGATTTTTTTTGCGAGGCGATCGTCCCTGGGAAAGCGATCTGTTACAGTTCCTTATCAGTTATTAATCAACTCGGATTATCAAAAAAACTCCGATGGAACCTCGCGATTAAATTATCTGACAAACTTATACCGTGGCGACATGCATATAAAACCCCGCTTGGCGTGTAATTTCCGCTGCAGAAACTCGATGATCTGGTTTTCGTTTGCAATTCTTAGCCGCCATGATGGGTCATACTGTCTGGATTGTCTTTGCTTTGTGCTTAGCGACTTATGCTACAGATTCTCAACTTTATAACGGTACGGGCGATGCAGCAGCTTCAGAATTTGACGAAAAAGCTAGTGGTACATATATTCCGGGATGAGCTTTCCGGCATTATCATCTTATCCCCACCACGTTAAGTATAAGTGGAGACCCTGCTGCGATGCAACATTTTGTTGATCATCTTTGCCCGTAAGAACTTGCAATCGCAATACAAAAAATGAATGATATTTCTCCGGGTTTCTTACTTGTCTGCCGAGAGGCTGACTGAAACTACTAGGATTATTCGCTGTATATTGTCATTGTCATTTAACTAAACTATAATCATACTGTCAGGATTACATTGTTCGTCAGCTTCTTTCCATTGACAGGCGGCTCAGTTCGTTAAGCCACGATGCGGAAAATGTTATCCGTTTATGTTCCCGTACTCCCGAAAATTGCGCAAAATAATGACCGTGGTCTCTGGCACCGGATATTTATCGGGTCGCTGCGACATTCTGCAAGAAGGTCCAGGCAGAGGACTTGATAAACGCTCATGCCTTGCATTTTGTCGCTCGAGCAAAGTGAACTTCAAGCTGATGAAGCAGACCAAAGGGATATAACGCTTATGGAGCGGCTGAGGCTGAAGAGAATGTCACCGTATCTTGAATGCTGAAGAGAATGCCATCGTGAAAGCCGCAACATTTGATAACTAGCGTTGATATGAAGGAAACAGCGTAAATGAATTATTTGAAGAAACAACATGGTTCAAGCTCCAACAGTTGTGGAGATAACGCGTGTGGAGCGGCTGAGGCTGAAGAGAATGTCACCGTATCTTGTGGGTTTGTCGGCGGCCGCAAATATGCATGCCGGTTGGTTGATGGTGGTTTGATAATATGACACGAACAGTTTTTCAGTATCTTACAACGTCCGTGCTTTTTTACTACAGCGTGATACAAACTCAACTGGCAGTCAGTACTGGCCGACCTAATTCGCCTATTCGGGCAGTATGCGGTCAGAAAGAGCACAATATGATGAGGGAGCTACAGCAGCGGGTGATGAACGCACTGGACTGTGCCGAGTTCGGTGATTATATCAAAGATTTCGGATCGTTTGAAATTAAGTATGAAGCGACCAAAACAGTGCCAACTTCCCATTTCTGAGCTTTTCCAGGAGAACGGCTACCCGCATGAATATTCCTTCAACTGTTCTGCTGCCGTTGCTGTTTCGTATGCCGTCAGATGGTTTTTGCTCGGGAAACCGCTTTTTGCTTTTAGGTGCCAGGTTTTTTTGTAAAGCATAACCAAATACTGCCGCGTTTCGTCCGCTGGCTTATAGCGTTATAATAGAAAATAACCTGGTCTAACACTAAGTCATCTGTTGATTGTTGAAATAATGGTATGCAGGCAAGAACTCTCCTTATATACAGTACTTAGTGCGTGATAGTATAAACAGACCAGTATTACTGAGTCACTGACAATCGTAAATGTGGAACGATCTCGCTGCCGTTACTGGAATGGTAAACGTGAACGGTCTGCTCGTTTTATTGGAAAAAAAAGTATAAGCAATAAGCTCTTGGCGATATTTCTCACCAGCAACTAATAATTCTATCAAAAATCATGTTAATCATAACTGCCAAACGGTTTAGGAGACACTTCCAGAATCACGGTTTCGATTAATAAATGACTGAATATTATAATCGATCAAAGGAACGTCGGCAGGTGGATATGAACAAATCGATTTTGTGGAATAGCAAATTAATATAATTTCTTTCTCTTTTTTGTTGTACTGTGCAAGGCAGTGATGCTCGTGAATGCAAAACTGCATGTGAGATTAGGAGTTGTTCATTCTGAGCTTGTATACACTGAAAGCTGTACGTTGTGCATCCAACAAAGGAGCAGTTCCCTGGGCTCGTCAACCATGTCCGGCGAGGCGTAATTCCACCATGGCTGGTAATCTGCCTCAGAAACAATCTGACTCGCCCACCAACAAGCCGAAGCAGACAACAGCCGTTTTCAAGGCCATCGTGAAAGCCGCACTAGCGTTGATATGAAGGAAACAGCGTAAATGAATTATTTGAAGAAACACCATGGTTCAAGCTCCAACAGTTGTTTTCCTACAGTTTTAGAATGAACATTCTGGACCGGTACGGACCACTTAATTGAAAGCGCTTCAGAGAGCATCTAAAAAAAACTCGTAGCCGAGCGCGATACAGTCAGTAGCTGATCCTCCAAAGGAAAAATTACGCTAGTGATCAAGTGGTCAGTTTACTGGCGCCATTGAACACCCGTGCGATCTATTCTGCACCAAATGCGTACAAAGAATAGAAGCCCTTCCATTCTGTCATAACGAAATACTTGGGTCGGTTTTCTTGGGTCGCTTGCATCTGTGCTCTACATTTGCGACAAAATGGTGCCTTTTTCGGAGTCTTCCCAGTATGCGAACCCAATCAATTCTGCAGCGAATGAATTGCACAGCTACAATGTCGATCAAGTATGAACCAAGCGTTAAACATTTCTGAAGAGCATACTTCCGCGAGCGCACGCATAGGCAGCAGCACGCGATAGAAGCCCAAACAAACCATTGTGGATTGCATGCCGTGCCATCCTGAATAAGGAAGCCTAATAGTGACCAACGTCGTATTCCAGGGCCGACTCAACTGGCCAACGACCATGTGCTTTGGTTTATTTTTAGCGTTGTGTGTACAAAGATTACAAGAAATCGGTGGTATTAGAAAACACGCAAGATGTCATAATCGACAGTTTCTTGCGGTATTTCGGCAGATTCTACAAAGCTGTTTAGATATGATTGCATGGGAATGTCCTTAAATACACCTTTTCCGTCATTCTTTACAGTGGATCCGCGAAGCGAGTCAGCTCTTATCTTTCGACAATATTTGTAAATACCGGCATTCCGCGGTTATGCCATAATGCCCGCTTCGCAAAAAGTAGTTCAGAAACATAAACTTGAGCGTAGTTAGCATCTATACTCGAGATAAGTGTGACATTTGAGTGCATCTTAATCTGTACCGTACAAATCAAGAGTGTACACACTGTACACAGCGGCGAATGACGTCGACCGTGAGTGTTGAGCAAGGTGCGTACACACGTGTTGAGCTAATCATGCACTTCCCTTCCCGCCTGCGCTGATCCTTTCATTAGGCCATATTACTTTCTCCCGCTCACTCCTGTCGTTTGGCGCACTTCTGTAGTCTAATGACTTTTCAACTAGCCTGATTCTTTAGGCTTTGCAATACTACATTTCTTCAGATTGTTGAGCATATTGGAGAAGTTTGTTAACCGGGAACACCATGCTGGACATACTGGACACCAGTCTAATAACACTGTTCAACTGGACGGCCAATGTCTCGGAAAGCCGGCACTTGATGCCTGCTGGACCGATGCAGTTCAATCCACTGGACCGTAACAAGCCGCTCCAGACATTTTACGTTATTTGTTTGGCGTTCCAAAGTGTTTTCGGCACGATCGGGAATATTCTCGTAAGTTGTTCATCATTTTCCTACTTTTTGGTACTGAAGCTATGGAACCCTCACGTTACCATACGTGGCAGACAGGGTCATTTCTGTCACTCACAACAAAATATGCAGGCGCATTTCAGCCGTTCCTTACTTTAAATTCCGCATAATCCTAGTATTTTTATATTAGTTTTTTTACTGATGCAGTTTGCTTCGTTAATACCGGTAAAGACATATTGTTCAGTCTTTTATCAAATTTTGCCGCTTAGCTTTCTGTTGTGCTTGCCATAGATTTGTCGAAAACAGGCAGAAATTGTATTCCTTAAATTTTGTTGTGGTAGCGGAATTTTTGACTATATGTATTGCACAAACAGTATTTTGTTAACAATGTCTTCATTTTCCTTTAGTAATTTTCACATATCACACGATTATGAAATGTATAAGCGCGCGCACCATCCCGAATGTTCACGGGAAGTACGAGATTGTTTTCAAAATATGAAGTACTGCACTGCGTTTACCGGCAGAACTTATCTCGTCCGTTTGAATCAAGCGGCATATCTGTACCGGTTGTAAACTGCCTGTAAATGATGGCTGCCACATGTGTGCGGTCCAGATTTTATAGCTACCACTGTCTGCCGTGTTTTAGACAGCTTTACAGATATATTATTTGCTTAGCAGTGGTTTCCGTAAAAGTCTTTGAAAGAAGTCACTACGGTATCATAGAGTATTTCTGACAGAAAGTTTCTTGGGGCGGAAGAGTACGTAAGGCTAGGTGTGATCTACAAATTTCTCAGCGGCATAGCAGTAGGAGGGGGCCTCGTTAGCGTATACACTTGCAGTAACGGTTTACAATCGCTTACATACAAAAGCAAATGGATATACTATCAAATTACACATTCTTAAAAGCGATTCACAAACGTCGGCTACTGCTGTGAGAAGACATTCATTAGAAATAGAAATTAAGGTCAGCTCATCGACACCGACTGTGTAACTGGAAAAGTCAATAATGAGACCCAAATTGTTCAGAAACGCAGCCATTTCCAAGCTCGTGTAACACAGGTCAACACAGTCAAAGATGGCAGTTGCATGTAATAATTATAGTCAATTATGAATCAACCAGGCAAATTTCGTCTTTGTGAGGAAATTTCCACTGAGGCACACACCTGCCGTGGCCCAGGGCGAGTGTTGCCAGCGCACTTAGGTCATCCTGTTTATTTCGGGAATTCCCTGACTGATGACCGCTTTCTACCGGGCTGCACTTCCCCTGATCCAGATTTCGTGTAAACATGTGCCTCTTGCCCTGTGTGGCTACCTGATCACTTAATGAGGTCTTTCAGAAAGATCTTCTCCTCATTCAAGGTCAAAGGCAAACACCTAGCGAGCTGTGTCCGTTTGCAAATTGCAGCCGTCTGTTCTGCTAAAGGGCGATTTTATTGTCTCGCCAAAGATCTATCCGAGTAATGATTGATTACCGGTCAAAAATATTTACGGGAAACAAAACGTGAACGCAGCATATGACCAACGTACGCTCGTTTTTATCGGCTAGAAGCTTGTTGTCTACGCAAAGCACGTGCTGGTGCGAAAAACAACATACGGGATACTGTATTTAGTCGGTAAACAAACTGTACTTTTGGTCAACATTACACAATATTGTGGGACTAGTTTAGACTTTGAATCAATTTCTCTGGCAGGTGCACATTCAAATAAAGCGTGGGCAGAGATCAGAAGCTCAATTTTGTTTTCCGTGTTGCAGGTAATGGGAGCGGTGTGCATTGTACCGGCTTTGCGGACAACCGGCAACTTTTTCATCATCAACCTCTCACTGGCTGATCTCTTCGTTACAATGGTCACCCAGCCTGGCAACATTGTCGGTAGGTTTCCTTCATACAACAGTTAGCAAGCGTAACGGAAACTTATCAAAAACCACCGCATTCGGCCGATTGAATTACCATACCGCATGTGTACAAAGATTGTTGTTTCACAGACAACATAATTTACTAAAGGATTCAGCATCGTGCTGAAGAACATTAGATCGAGCTTCGAGTTTCACCCCGTTGATTATTTATTATGCAAAGTACCATATGCAAAAAAGTATCATATGGAAAGTCCAACAATGTCGGTCACCAGACAAACCTCCACTAGAAACAGAAGAACCGATCTTGCATGTACTGTAGGCTATGATTAACTTCACAAATTGATTTAGATTAGGAATCGTCTTGCTAGCTATTGTAAATCTGGATTTAGATTAATAACGCCAAGAACCTAATAACCGGGACATTCTCAAGCTATCGAAATTAGATTAATTAATCCGTTCCTAATCTTGGCTGATGCATCACAAGCTAACTAAAATTCTCATCCCAGTCTTTTATTAAACGCTTACGCGGTCGTGATAAATGAATTTCTCACCCGCATTAATGCATTTCCGAAAAAGCTATTTTCCCAAAATAAACGTGAGCCAATTCTGTGAACTAATTCAGCAGAAATAGCCGTGACCTTCCTAAGACATCGCATTCCCTGCCTGAAATGTTAACGGAGCACTGCTGAACGACGCGCAGACCAGCCATAGCAAATGACACCCGCGGTGGATTCCCATGTAAACGGTGGCATAGAATCGCTGTATTGTGTAACTTTTCGCTGTGATGAATAACTTTGAATCTGAGGGTATTACGACACGAAACTTCAAACATGGGAAAGTTCCGCTGACAGTCAAAGACCGCCATGTGCACAGGAAACGTCCAAGCCGAATTTACATATTTGCCATTAATGGCTTGCTTTATAGGAGCGCTCCTCGGGGAGCAATGGTGGTCGTCACGTCCGATAATGTGCTCCATTGTCGCCACGCTATGCGCCGCGGGATGCATTTCCTCCACGTGGAACATTTGCATGATCTCTCTTAACAGGTGACAGAAATGAGCAACTTGGTATTGAACAGAACAAAACTGAAATTAAGGTCAAATATGCCTAAACTCTATTAAATAATTTCAGTTTACTTTTTTTTACTAACTTACTGTGTTTTCTTAGCTTTTTAGGTGTTCAAAATAAAAGTCATTATGTTTTAACATGCCAGTAATACCGTTTCCCCCAATCAGCTACAGTATACCTACTGCTGTGCATTAGCGTCACATGTACTTTTCTGTTCATCTAGAAGAAACCCGGAAGCTTTTATATATAAACATCATCACAACTGCAGCAGTAATTGCTAGAAATTAAAAAATTAAGGTCAAACTAACGATGATGCGAAAGCCAGCTGCGCCTTAAAGTGTAAACCGATACCATACTCCCGACGTGCGTACCTATGGATGAAGCAGCGTTTGTGCAGTGTACTGTATTTTCGCTCGCATTTTTATTAAAATAAACACGATTTATTTCTTTCACATAAAAAATGCGTAAGCGCACATACAACGGCATATTTCAAAACTTCAGGCATTTATTAAAATGATGGCAATACTTATCACCATTTAGAAAAGTACAGTAAAGCAATGAAATCCTATGGATTAGCACAATGTGCTGCTCTCGCTCATAACTATTTTAAGCGAAAACTGATGCCAATAAAAAACAAGAAACAATGGTTGAAATTAACAAGAGCAATAAGAAGACAAAATTTTGCATGTAGTTTGTTAAATCGAAAATACGTGGTTTGTGAGTTGTATTCGAAGATCATTATACAGGAACTGAGCAGAGGTTCTTTACTAAGGATTTTGGAAAGGCCTGTCCATTTGACGACAGTACATTCTGGTCCACGACCGAACCGTTAAAATCTGTAGTTACAGTATGAAATAAATGCAACCCGGTATCTAAGACTGGCGCAAGGTTCGTAGTGTTACTGTACAGTTCTAATTTCCCAACATCTTGACAGGTACGTGATGATCGCACACTACGAATACTACGACACAATCTACTGCCGCCGCAACACGGTCCTAATGTGTCTGGGCGTCTGGCTGGTCATCTACAGCATCGAACTGCCCAACCATCTGGGCTGGGGCGACAACCGCTTCTCCGTGGTCTTCTTCATGTGCACCTTCGCCAACCACGTCCACTCGTATGCGCTCTTCTACATCCTGGTGGGCGTGGCCATTCCCGTCATCGCCAGCTTCCTTTGCTACTTGGGCATCTACCTAAAGGTCAAGAACTCCAATCTGGTCCGTCAGCGCATTCTCAGCCAGAAGGATCAAGCACAGATCAGCGGGAAGGAGGAGAAAAAGACCATGTCCCACCGGAAGTTCCGGGAGAATGTCAAGGTGGCCAGGGCGTTGTTTAAGGTGTATGTCATCTTTCTGATTATGTGGGCGCCGGTGGCCGTGGTGATACTAATGGGAAAGGGCACTCAGGTGGATTATGTGTGGTATATTCTCACCGTGCTGTTAGCGCACGGCAACAGCTCCATTAACTGTATCGTCTACGCGGCTTCCATCGAGCATTTCCGGGAAGGGTATCTTCGTTTGTTGGGAGTGACGAGCCGACGTACCACGGTATCGGGAGTGCATACGCATAGCAGCTACTCGAATTATACTAATGCGACATTACCGGGAAAGAGCACAGTACAAACGGGAAAGGAGACGGTTATGCGACTCAACAGCATTTCCGAGGCCAGCGAGGCGCACCTGAAGGGTCCTACGAAACTGCAGCCGAAAAACTGACTGTTGACAGATTGGAGAAGGGGACTGGACACACGTATGTAAACCGTTGCAAGATGCTCCGGGTGGACAGTTTATGCATGCGCAGGGCATCATCAAGTCGTCTGCGTCCATGCAACGAAGCAGCGAATGCTTGATAAAGGATTACTGGATAAAGGATCATGGATTACGGGCACAGCAGTTTTGCCAAGTCGTCTGTGCATGCTAGCGTATTTTTCATTGCCCTGATGTTTTCGCGTACTGCTTCGTCATTGGACATCGCTGATTCATACAGTCCTTATTCCCATGTGTTTCGCTTCATTGATCTGCATAATGCTCATGGTTGTTTCTATACATGTTGTTCTTGAAGGCACGCGTTATCTCCATTGAAATTTACCCTTACATCCAGCAAAAACATTTTTCCTGTTTGAAATTTATTTAGCATTTGTTGCACGGAGTAAGCGTGCAATAGCCCGGCGTGTGCACGGAGTGAACTCTACAGCCAGAAGATCCAGTGACCTTGTACTATCCACATTATCACTATTTGTGACACATTCTTAGTCAGAATCAGTAGCTAAAAAAGTTAATCCAAACACAAGCCAAACCGTAACTGTGTAATATACGGGCCATTGTTGACTTTATTATGTGTTGCACATATTGTATGTCGCGGATTTCAGCGGTTTACATGAGATCACATGAACAAGTATACGTACAGCAAAATGACTCAAGAATCAGCTATCATGGTTTGGTATCCTTTTCACCCACCACACTAACAGTCACAGTCGCCCGCTCAGCATACCGATGAAGCGTCCGCTGCAAAGCCCGTTTCCAGGCTTCGCTCAGTCTAATCCGGCAGTTGATGAGCAGTCCCAAAAAACGCTTGCAGAATGCCCGACTGACGCCGCAGTACACAAAGAAATTGAGGGAGTGCTCCGCGTACCGGAACTGCAGAAACCATGCCAAGAGGATAGCGTACTGCGCATCGGGCAGATGGACCAAACAACGGTCTTCCAATTCAATCGTGATGCAGAGTGTCAAGACGGGCACGGCGTAGGTTACAATATAGATGGCCACCGATGCGGCTAACAGTCCCACAGTGGCGGAGAATGTCGGGTCCTTCCAGTGCGACTCCCGAACCGATAGCGTCCCTTTCCTACTACGCACTTTCAAGACAAACTTGTGGGTTCCGGTGAGGTCACACAGGTGGCGGCGAATGGTGCGGGAACGCCGTACAGTATGCTTGAGAAGCAGGAGAACGATGGCAACGTTCAAGATGATCACCAGCGAAATGTTGATGAAGAGCTCGACCATCTATGCAATGTAAAGAAAATCTTCAAATAACCTTAACGACGGTAGCAACTTGCAAGACAAGCGAGCGTAACGTGTTGGTGACACAACTTTGTCTACTGCTGTTAAGTACGCTCGCTCGCTTGATTGTACAGCTTGCGCATTCTAACCCCTCCAATGTCGTCGACCCGGCGCCAAGAACGAATAAACGTGGCTTTTCTATGGCCAAATGCATACTCCACAATAGGAAACAGTTCCTCTGTACAAAACAGCGGGATTAGACACAGTACGGCTTTTCGGACTCGCGAGCGTGTGATAAGCGTCCGGGAACGAATGGGGTCGACGGTAATGAACAGCCGGGTTAGGCTGAAGAGAACCAAACACCTGGAAAATAATTCGCTCATTGCCCACAGCATATAAATGGCAGGAAAGGTTTTTTAACGCTTACCAATGGTGACACCGGCTGAATGTTCCGCCTATAAATCCACATGCTACGAGAACAGCTCGGGTGCTATCATGAAGGGTTGGTCGTATAGCTGTAGCGACGTGGGATGTTTTACTGCTGGAAAATGTGCTGCCATATCCCGAACGTATCTGCGGTTAGTTTAAACCAAGTCCTTAATTAGGAAGCAAGAAGTCTGGATAACTATGCTAAATGTTGAAAACACAGAACACCTTCAAAACCTAAGCAGTCAGCGTTAATAAGAATTACATTTAAAACGACTTCTACTCGGAATCCTATCTGAAGAGTTCGAACCAGTTCGTCATACCCTTCTTTTATCAACTTGCCTGTAAGGACAGCACAAACCATGCCCACCTGAAAAAACATCTTAGTTGGTGTTAGCTTCATTACGATTGCTGTATTGTGTACGCTTACATGGCGATCAAGTCAAAGTAAGCCATAGCGATAACGAAGACCGCTTGGAAGCATGGGACTTTGC
>JAQGAU010001737.1:0-17890 GCA_034698045.1 Paramacrobiotus richtersi | reverse complement strand
CCAGAGTAATGGGATCAGCTTTCCAGGTTTACTAAACGAAAGCCAACCCGTCAATGTCAACTGTGCTTTGTACAGTTACCATAAGCCGTCGGCGCTGTATATGCAGTCCTGTTTACCCGGTAATTTGGGTTTTTCCTGCTTTTATTATCGCGCAGAGAAAAAAGCTTAAGCAACGTTTAATTACCCAAAAAATGTATCGGTTGTTCCGCGCAGTCCCAATCAACGTAAAAATACGAAGTTTTCCTTGCTAGGCAGGTTTGGCGATCGGTAAAGATTGCATACCATTAGCGAGGTTTACAAGGTCCAATTAAGCAGATTTTCCAAAGCGAAGCCGCCAGTTTCAAAGTGATTATAAGCGACAATAATTAACGCAAATTCCATTGTGCCAGTGGGATGTGATCTAACGGTCAGTCTCTGTACGAAGATGTATATTAAGTGCAATTGTTTAAATTCTAAACACTTTGTTTGATCAAAATTATGTTGGCACTCCGCACAAGAACGCCGAATTTTCCACTGCAAAGTCTACCATGGTTGGTAAGAATTACGCACCGCACAGTTCTACAGGCTTCTAGCAAAAACTACAGTGTTATTTTGTTACTGCGATACTGTATTTGCTAATTATAACATGGTAATGTGGATAAAAATTTTAGTGCATTGCAATAATACAAATATATTTAAATCATTGGCCAGTCAAAGCCATACAGTGACAATTAGCACGGCATTGTACTGGTACCGCAATCTAACTTCCGCCCCTTGTAATGCAGTCGTGCTTTAAGTGGGTTACGCGTTTCCTACTCGTGACGGAAATGTATGGATATTGCACGTAACAATGCTCAGGTTTGGAGGCATTTCCGATTGACTAAGTGCGGAACAGTTGATCGGTGTTACCTGATCGTGTACTCCAGTGGGTGCATGTACCACTACAACATCCATGATCCTTTTATAAATGTCAGTATTCTTCACTACTTACATGTACAGTACCTGTAAAAGTGTAGTTCAAATATGGTGACAAGCGCACCAGGTACAAATGCAGAGAAACATTGCGATACTTTTAAAAAGCCTAAACTTCGAGCTCTGTGTGCAGTACGTAGACACATGCACATGCAGATTGTAGAGTTGTTGTAACAAATGCTAATTAACTGATTTTTGCGAACACGAAAAGTGCGGGTGTTAATTAGACAGATAAAAAGTGTTTATAATGTTTTCTATGGCTGTTACTAGATCACTCGGCCGTAATTTTCTGCGACGTTACTTTTCAACCATGTCTCGAGAGGGACACAATGAGAAGAGGTTTAATTGTTTCATTAATTGAAAAAGATATGTTTCTGACTGGCCTTTTTTTGTTTAACAAGCAACATAATAAAAACTATAATTATAACGAACAAAATGGTGGATGAACCATGACGAACTTAAAAATCTAATTTTTCTTAAAGATTAGCAAGACGTTCTGGAAAGTAACAAACGTTAAGTAAGTGAAAGGTGTATTATACGTGCGTTGCATAAGAAAAATTGTTTACACTGCAGACTCTGGAGAATTAAGCTAAGTCATTGAAAGATGATTAAGTGTATGACAGTTTCCACCATACTGTACTGTTCCAGCCTTGACAGATAACGCATGAATCGTATGTTGTCGGTGGCCTTTGAAATATTCACTAAAGTTCAAGGTTAGTATTTGAGCAAAACGCAACAATAGTCGGTAGCGAGTTGTTATCATACTGGACGTTCCATTGTTGTCTTGCACCACAATTGCAGATACCGCTGTTGTGCGAAATTAGCGATACTGACAACAGTAACAATCACAGATTAGACAAGAAAAATTAACAAAATAAATTTTAAACATTCCAGTTAGTATACCTACACGTTTGCACTTACTGTATCATTTGTCTCGGATCTCTTCCCAAAGTTCGCCGATCTACGCATCCCGCAACCATGAACTCACTGTCTATCCTTGTTTTGGTGGTGGCTCTTGCCGGCGTTGCGTACGGAAACCCCAATCGCGTAAGAAAAACATAATCCACTAAACCGGTTGTTTTATGCATTAGAATTCGTTTCAGAATGCGATTGCCGAACTTTTGGGTGGACGCACTCCTAAACCCGGGTGCAATCCGGTGATGTGCATGATCTTTTGCGAACATGGTAAGAAAACAAAATATAATTATTTTTATAATTTATTTAAATAAAATATGTGCAAAAACAATAATAAAAATATGAGAAATAATAAATAATATGATATGAAAAATATGAGAAATAATATGAAAAATAATAAAAAATGAAAAATAATAAATAATAAAAACAAATATTGTGTCCTGTTGCTGATTGTGACGGTTTCGGTTTCGGTTTCTAGGATTCGAGACCGATCAGAACGGTTGTGACACGTGCCGTTGCCGAGCCGGACCGACTTGCTCGCCAGTGATGTGCGAAATCTTCTGCGAACACGGTAGGAGTAAACCTTTTTTGATAGTGAACCTTTGCTAAACTTTTTCTCATTTAGGATTTGCCACCGATGAGAACGGATGTGAAGTGTGCGGATGCAAACCTAAGCCTCCATGCCGACCAGTGACATGCGCTCTGGCTTGTCCTCATGGTACGTTAATAAATGCATTTGATGCCTATCTTTTTCTGTAACTTTAATTAAAATGATAATATTTGTAATGCGTATAACTGCTTGACGATTTTGTCTTGGTTAGGTTTTCTTCACGATCCAAGCGGCTGCCCGCGATGCTCGTGCAACTTGTTCCCCACCTTCCCTCATCGACCCACTTTGGTCCCTCCTTTCATCGATATCAACCATGGCAATTAAAGCCATCAGGCTTTTACTAGTTTCTCTTTTTCTTTGTCACCAGATAAGGAAAACAAATTTGTGGGACTGTTGATGAGTGACCATCAGCTTTTTCTTTCACCAACGTTTTATGTCATGCGAACGTTTCAATAAGAGCAGAACAAACAGAACTCTGACCAAAAGCGGAAAATCAGTATTTGTTTCGCTATCTTTACAAGCCTTCACGAGAATTTTCAGTGCAGTGTAAACTTGCAATCGCAAATTTGCCACAACAATGGTTCGTAACATTGTAGATAACGTAAATTGCAGTAAAACGCACAGTTATCTTCTCTTCTTATCGGGCAAGGTCAAGAACAATACGGTACACAGGTCACAGTGAACATTACAGAGCATTAAGTTTGGTACTTAATACGAACCTGAAATCTCAATTGTAGGTAGGCAAACATTTGCACTAATATCTGCACATCTTTCGGTAAACCGGTAAATCTAACAGTTAAAAATGAATTCCATGATCTTATCGTTTGCTGTGTTGGTCTGCGCTGCTGTCGCATCCGCGAACGTTTTGCAGGTAAAAGAACTGTTTGAGACTGGTTTTTTTGCGCAGTATTATCGCTCGCAGTAATATCTGTTTGTTTACGAGTCGATTTGCAGTAGTAATTGTAAATATCGTTGCCATTACCATAGAATCAGTTAATTAACTTAATTAATAAATTTTCATAATGCCGTCTTGATCCGTTTATCGATGTCGTATTCCACTGCATTTATGTGTTTTCTTTACAGAATGCTGGACCCCAGCCGAGGATGTGCATGATCTTCTGCCAATATGGTAACTTTTCGATTTTTATCCCTGATCTTTTTCTCCGGAACGTTTTAACCGTTGTCATTTAGGTTTCGAGCTGGATGCCGAAACTGGACACCAGGTGTGCAAATGCCGAACCCACCCCGTGTGCGAGCCGGTAATGTGCATGATCCACTGCGAAAATGGCTTTGATACCGCTGAAAATGGTTGCGAGGTCTGCCGTTGCAAACCAGCCTGCCCAGTGGCCATGTGCCATTTCATGTGCCCGAACGGTCAGTGCCGTACGAAGAAACACAGCGTTTCATGATTATTGCATTAACAGTGTTGTTTATTTTGTTGTTTTCATTGTTGTATATATTTCATTATTTATAGGTTTCGTATATGATGTGAATGGATGCCGAACTTGCCATTGCCAGTCTAATCCTGCGATCAGACCCACGCTTCTTCCAACTTTGTAACTTGCCACTCGAATTCAGACAACTTTTCGTCACGTTGTAAAAAGCTATGGTGTATGCGCAAAGACCCGTTTGACTTGGATTTTCTATCAAAAAGTAACGAAGAAATACTGTGAATATGCCAGAACGGGAATCTGTTGACTTCGAAAAAAGCAACTGTCGAAATAAAATAATCTGGCTAAAAGATTGCTGGTTTCCGTGGTTCGTTTGTCAAATACTGGAGTCGGCCATTTTTTACTATTATACATTACTCTCCTGCCGTGGGGAGTACCTCAAAAGCAGCACCCCGTTACAAGCTGCTACAATTTATGGGAATTCTGATTATCAATTAATCTAGAAACACATATGTATTCGCCTTTCAAAAGACAAAAGTATTCTACAAAAGCAAGCAGTAAAATTCTCGCGTGCAAAAAGTTAGCGATTTAGTTATTATAATTCTACGGGATTTAGTACGCATTTGTCACATTGGTATTGGTCTGCGCATTTGTCACATTGGTATTTTTCATGTCGACTGCCTCGGCATTGACGACCACAGAGTGAACTTGACAGAGAAAATCATTTCCGTCATTCATGACCACATAGGCGCAAAAACTTCTGCCACATCCAGGATATAATTATGTTCCTGGTTGATGAACGTGTTTAATTTTGCGCAGAGCTAACGCATACTGAAGAAATAGAATAATAGTGGCATCACTTTTTGGCTGAGCAATCAGTGAACAAAATAACAGGACATATCAGCAGTGCTATGAGAACCTACATTCTTGTTCCGTGCACAAGCTATACCACCCTGCAAAGCAGGTTACTTTTGCATAGTCCAGGCATCTCGCAAAATGCTCGGGTCTACAATGGAACGGCAGATATGCTTTTGGTGCCAAAAATGGCAAAATGCCCTAGTATTGGCAGTTTTTAACACGGACGTCGACTGTGACGGACCGACATCATACATGCTACTACTTCTTTAATCACAGTCGCTGTTTCCCATTCACGTTTGTATGAACAGTCCTTGGTCCTAACTACAGCTGGCAGCTGCCAAGATAACCCCGATGAGAAATGAGCAGCGACGACTTTACACGACTCGGACTACCGTGGATATGTCGGTTTGCAAAAAAAGCAGCTTATTCCTTGAAGCAGCTAATCTGCCGGTCGATCTGCAGAGCAGAATAAAAAGACTGTAGTCGGTGCACTTACAAGTCGTTTACAAATACAAATGGTATTTGTATTTGTATTCGTTCAGCACTTGTAAGTGCACCGACTGCAGTCTTTTGATAGGAAAGTAGTTACATTACAATGTCGTGACCTACGAAAAAAAATGCGGCGGAAAAAGAGCACCATCAAATATTATGCTAACCACCTTTGCTGTCCAGCCAATGTGTCGTTGTTCGAAAAAGAAGAGCCGCACAGGTTATCAGTGTCTTTTGTGAGCCAGATACCGCGTAAGAAAGCCTTATTGTATAGCTTTTAAACCACCATGGGCTCGTAGGTTAAGTGCCGTGAATCAAAGCATCATAAATCAAACGCAACAATGCCACAATCATGAATTATGGAATACTGGATACCACCATTGTATCAGCGACCCAGGGATCCGCTCGATCAATGTATAAAACGATCTGCATTGCAGCGGAACCATATCGGGAACTTTTGGTCGTTACAGCAGCTAAGTGCAGCTCTTTTTCAGTCTAGTCCAGATCCTCGCACACACAATCTCCACAATGAACACAATTGCCGTAATTGCTATGTTCGCGGTTGTTGCCGTTGCTGTGGCTTCGGTAAGTTGCAAAACCACTACCAGAACAACCGTATTTTTATATATTTATGATATTTTGTGGGAATTTGATCCCAGAACCTACATACGTTGCAACAAACACTGCCTTTCAAAGTAGATATACTGCGGTACAAATCAGTTGTCAACGTACATTGCGTTTTAGGAATCAGCCGTCGAATCATCAGGAAATACCCTCCGCCCAGGTTGCCGTCCCGTAATGTGCAATTTGTGGTGCGAATTCGGTTACCAGACCGATATCCATGGTTGTGACATGTGCGGCTGCAAACCACCAATCCCAACCATCCGACCACCGGCACCCACTTGCTCGCCAGTTATGTGCAGGATGTATTGCCCAACTGGTAAGAATCTGCCTATTTTGCTCGGCATGGCTTTATCTCGAACAGATCGTTCAGAAATATCTGAATTAGAGAAAAACTAATGGGAGTTTTTAATAGGTTTCCGTCGCGACGCCAACGGATGCGAAATCTGCTCCTGTAACCCCATGCGACCAACGTGCCGACCAGTCACCTGTATGATCGCTTGTCAGCACGGCTTCGCCCAGGACGAGAATGGCTGCCCACACTGCCGGTGCAATTTGGCACCCGTGCGTCCCACCGTCCTCTAAGAGACCTTTCTTAAGAATATGCTGGTTCTCGACATTTTCAATTCTCATGCGAATCTGACAGACTGGCTGCAAAGTTTTGAAATCTGACAACGAAGTTGTGTGTGTTTCGGTTCTGTTTTGAGATACTGGACACCAAACTAACGGGAAATAAAGCTGCTGATGGTTGTAGCCGTAGGCATGTCATGTCCGAACAAGGGAGCTGCTACTTTTATCTAAGTGCTTCGTTTGAGTGTTCTATCTGGCAAAAGTCGCAAAATCGCAAAAAACCAGCGCATTAGACTACCTGAAAGTGCAGTAAAAGTAGAACCATTAAGAAAACAACCAAAATCATTGCAGGACACCCTGTAACGTGCGGTTAGATTACCAAAACTTCAGTATTGAATGCATTTCCGATCTACAAATCAAAATTTTAGGTTTTTGGTCACAGAAATGTTTAGGGAGATATAATTCTCAATATATAGGTAGGGAAAGATATAAATCTCTCTTCTTTAGTGATGTTATGCAGCTGTTGTTAACCTGAATACGGTAAGTCCTTTGACTCCTTTCAGCGAAATAGTAAGTATACCCCGTTACGTAGTCCCATTCAGACTTCACTGGACCTCATAGCTCTGTTTCAAATTACAACTGCAAGGATTATCTCCTTTATAATTAAGGACCAACAGTGGCTGTACAGTGTACGCATGTTTACCGTTGACATGTCTGCTTATAAACTTGCAGTTTATTCGGTACATCAGCTAACCTCAGGTCGCAAATGTACGCAAAGCAGAATGAAAACGCTCTGATGTACACTTGCATTACGTGATATTTTTTAAAAAAAAATGCGGTGGAAAGAGATCAGCAAATTATTTGATAAATTGATAACCACCTTTGCCGTCCAGGTCAATGTCACGTTTCCTGATCAAAGCACTAGCCGCACAGGTTATCAAAATTATCAGCACCTTTTCTAAACCAGATGCCGCGTGACAAAGCCTGCAGAAATGCTCGTGGCTACAATGGAACGACAGAAATGCACCAGGGCAGAAATGCGTTTGGTTGCCAAAAATGCCATAGCGATGACATTTGTTAACACGGACCGTGACCGACATACATTAACACCACATCTTTACTCACATCGAATGGGAGCATAAGATATTGGATAACCACCGTTGCCATCCAGGTCAATGTGTCGTTTCTTAAAAACCGAAAACCGCACAGCTTATCAGTGTCTATTGTAAACAGATATCGCGTACGAAAGCCTTAATTGTATGGCTTATGAACCAGGATCGGCTCGGAGGTTAAATGCCGCAACTCAAAGCATCATAAATCAAAAACAACAATGCCACAATCGTGAATTATGGAACCCTGGATACAACCTTAGTGTCAGTAATCCAGGGATCCGCTTGATCGATGTATAAAATGCTGTGCATCGTAACAGAACGATATCGAGAACTTTTGGTCGTCACAGCAGCTAACTGCAGCTTTTTTCGGTCTAGTCCAGATTCCCACACACGCAATCTCCACAATGAACACCATTGCCGTATTTGCTATGTTCGCGGTTGTTGCCGTTGCTGCGGCTTCGGTAAGTTCCAAACCCGTTCGTTTTTATTAAAAACTTAGGAAGTTTGTTGTGAGATTTTAATGCGAGTTAGAAACGTTTTAAAAACAGTTTGTTTTAACCAGACACGCTCGCGACGCAGATCATTGGTTGATACATACGTTGCATTTTAGAAATCCGTCGAATCATCAGGAAATACCATCCTGCGCCCAGGATGCCAGCCCGTAATGTGCAGATTGTGGTGCGAATTTGGCTACAATACCGACAAAGAAGGATGTGATATGTGCAGCTGCAAACACCCAATCCCAACCATCCGACCACCGGCACCCACTTGCTTTCCGGTTATGTGCAAGATGTTTTGCCCAACTGGTAAGAAACTTTGTACTTTGTTCAGTACAACATTGCCCCAAACGGCTCGGTTAAAAAATATTTAATATTTAACATCCGATACTTAATATTTAATACTAAAATTAATTTTTAATATTCAATATTAAAATTAATATGTAATATGAAAAAATAAATATTAAAAAATTAAAATTAATACTAAGTGTTAAAAATTAATATAAAAATTAATATTTAACATTAAAATATTTAATATTTAATATCGGACATAAAGAAGATTCAAAATGAAATTTCTTGACAGGTTTCCGTCGCAACGCTGATGGCTGCGAGGTCTGCGCCTGCAACCCCATGCGACCAATCTGCCCACCAGTCATGTGCATGATCGCCTGTCAACATGGTTTCGCCCAAGATGAGAATGGCTGCCCACACTGCAAGTGTAACTCGGCACCAGTGCATCCCACCTTGCCCGAACTGTTTTAAGAGACATTTCGTAAGACACTGCAAATTCTCATGCGAATCTTGGAAGACTGACTGAAAAAATTCTGAAATCTGACAACGTGTGTTTCGGTTCTGTTTTGAGACCCTGGACACCAAACTAACGGACAATAAAGCTGCTGATGGTTGAGACGTGTTATATTAGACTGCAACTGTTACGTTACCTGTTTGCATAATGCCGGTGCTTTTTTTATTAGCAATGGCAAAAGACACACAATTTCATAAGAACCAGCGCATAATTCAGACCACAGAGACATAGCAAAATTATAGACAGTAAAAATCAACCAAAACCAGTACTGTGTATCTTGAAACGTGCGGATAATTTGGATCACCTAAAAACTCATTGTATTAGATGCATTTCTGCTCATTAAATCAGAATATTAGATTTCTGGTCGCACAAAAGGTTTAATCTAAAGAGCGAGATAACTCTTTGTCCTTTCATGATATTGTGCAGCTGTTTTGAACCCGAGTACGGTAAGCCATTCTAGCGAAATAGCAAGGGTAGGAATACGTACTGCAGAGTCATAAATCACCGCGCTTCCATTGTGACTTAGTACGATAAGGTAACAGATTCAAAAAGAATGGGTATCGTCCAGGCCGTATCCGTAGCATATCAATGTGACTTTCACCGCACTTTTCGTAGCTTATAGTCAGGCATAACAAGTGATTTATTTCACACTTCAGCCGGAGCGTAACCACAATTACCGCAAGTTGCACTGCGTCGGTTTCTCCAATACGTTAACAATGAACACCTTGGGAATGTTTGTCGCATTCGTGGCCGTTATCTTGGCAACCGGCATCGCAGCCAGAGTAAGTACAGAATGTCGGGTAAATTATTTTGACTAACGACACCTTTTAGCCTAATAAATAACAAAAAATGTTCAAATGTTTTGGAAATATGTAGGCTTTATCGTTACAGACGCGTGTATACCGCACTACGTTAAGTTACAAAGGGATCTTGTGGTGATAGGATATCGTTCCACGAACGTCGGGAAACATTGCACCGAAGATTGGCTGTATACCGATCATGTGTGACATGTGGTGTCCAGAGGGTACGTACGCACGAAGTACCACAATTGTGGAATGAGAAATTGTTACATCCACTTGTTTGTTTTCATAGGCTTCGAGCATGATCACCATGGATGTAACATCTGCAGTTGTCGCCCGGTGAAGACCACACCAGCTCCCGTTACGGCTCATACCTGCCAGCCTGTGTACTGCAGAATCTTCTGTCCTAATGGTAAAAAATTGAAGAATGCAAAGCATTTATCAGAATTGATAATTATGTGTTGCTTAAGTAGGTTGGCGTCGGGATGAGTTCGGGTGCGAAGAGTGCGCATGCAATCCAGTTCGCCCAACATGCCGGCCCGTTATGTGTATGATCGCCTGCCCACATGGTAAGACTTTGATAGTGTCTGCATTATTTTCTCTGTATGTGCACTATTTCTTGAACTGACGATGCTGTTTGAATTGTTAAATCAGGTTTCGCCCAGGATGAGAATGGATGCTCGCGCTGTGCCTGCAACACGATTCCAGTGCGTCCGACAGCACAGCTTCTGTAGTTTCACTGCGTCATCAAAAGTGTTTTGGAATTGTTGTACTGCAGTCAAAAGATAATAACGAATCGTGTGAAACATTTACCATTCTGTTCACGAAAGTTCCACCAATGGCGAACTGACGACATAAACGAAAACTGAACTTTTTTCTAGTCCTCGATCGACTGGAAGCCAGCGCATGCCAACTTGCCAAGATGATAGCTAAAATGCAAAACACACAGAAAGCAAAGTGGTATAGACAAAAGCTTACTTTACATCAATTACAGATGTACTCTGTACCTGATTGTCAATATCTGCAGTTTATCGATATTAGGGTACGCTGTATTGTGTTACAGTATTTACGACATCTCATGGAGAAAAGGTAGGAATATAAATTATATTCGTAACATAAATTACCGTATGCTCGCGTTAGCTTGTTTATGCGCGCGGATTATACATTACTTTTACAGATAAGTGCAAATAGTGACATAAACGTACGCAGACGCAACAGTAGGCAAATGCATACAGCGAACAAGAAAAACCGCCATTTGTTTGTACGTCTCGAGGCACCGTACTTTACATACAACACGATGCGTATAAGTACAGTAAAAACCATTCTAACGAACCTTCCAGTCACCGTGTACATACTTTAGACATTTCGGCATATTCATCGTTCCGTTTGCTTTGCACAAAGAGAAAGATTATGCCACGAAACGTTTCCTGCCTAATTAAATCGGATTGTCAGCTCAATGTACAACCGTACAACCTGATGTTTACCACATTTTCTGACACTTCTGTAGAACGAACGGCATCGTACGGCACGTAATTATAACAACCACATCGCTAGATCAACACCATATTTTATGGTAAAAACAAACTAAAAACATAAAAAGAGCGATCAAAAAAGCAAGCAAATACCACACTTATCATAAACAATAATGTAAGATTTAACTGTACTTTGGTGGCGATTTCTCATAGGTCCCCAGCAGCGGTTGTTCCACGTAAGCCGGAGGGGCCGAAGGCTGTACGGTATACGTCACCCCTCCCCCTCGTTCCATATTAACTGCCGTACCGGCCGCAATCTCTCGGCTGATCTTCGCTGCTATGGCAGCAATAAGTAGCTCAGCCACCGTGGTCAGCAGAACAAACACCAGCGGCAGAGATACAATTCTGGCTACCAGTGGTACAAAGATCTCATGCGCGGGGCTTTTCTCCTGCTCATCATCCTCTTGGGCCGACAAACCCATTCCTGCCAGAATTTTCAACGCCCGAACGGGATCACTCCATAAAAGGATCAGAAGGATTATATACAATAGAATGTATAAACTGTCAATGACACTCAGGATAATGTTAAGGATCGCGAGGACGCGGAAGGAACTGGAACCCCCTGGTATCCTGCGGGCCCTTTGGGACAGGGATGTGCCATAGCTGCCGGTGGCCAAGAGAAGAATGCCGAGCACCAAGTCCAATAGGCCGAGAGCCAGATGGACTGGGAACAAAAAGACACCTGCATAAAGAGTAAATGTAAGGCCTAGGGGTTAGTCTCTCACTGCACGCAATCGAAGTCGATTTTTAAATTGTTAGTTTTCTAAAGAGTATTCTATCGCTGGGCACATTTTTAGAAACTCTCAGGGACCGAAATTCTGTTGTGAAGAATCTGCAAAACCACAGACGTCTGCCAAAATTATAACTGATGAACTATTTTTTAAACCATTTTTCACAGAATAGCTGTTGTTCTTCCATAAAACCCGCTTCTGCAGGAACGGCTAGGTTCGTGCCCAACGCACGCTTTTTCTGCCGAACTATGCGGTGCCTGGTGTATCCTGTTACTGAATCATGTAAACAACACAACTACTTACCGATAAAAAGACGTCCGAAAGTGGTCAAAATCGATATGCATCCAAGAATAATTTGTGTGATGGAAAGGCCTAACAGCGAACATGCTCGTTCTCTTAACACAAGATTTTGATGATCCATAATTTGTGGTTGTAGCTGTTATGCGCAAGAAATTTTGGGGTGATGATTGTACTTTGGAACGATAGTAATCCTACGCTGTAAAGAACACCTTTTGAACCACGTACTAACACTAAAACAACGCCTTCTTATTGAAAACTACAGTCATTGCAGTGCAAAAGCAACAGGATTCTGATCCAAGAAATCCAGAGCCCATATCGCATATGGGACCGTGAGCGCATGCTCAGTTGTCGTATTCTTCCCGTCTAGCCGGCAATCCAGTGATAGAAGGTAATATGGATCGTGTGGAGTAAGCTGGGCTATCGATCGGTGGCTGGATCGAGATGATGACATTGAACTTACTCAGTATTCTTTTTCAACCCAGGATGTATGTGCCAATACATACACGATCTGGGAGCGTATACGGTACAATTAACAAGCGTAGCTGCGTAACACGCAGCCGAATTTGTTCGAATTTCTGAGTTTTCGGAAGTTTAAGACTTCAGATTGTTTCCCGCTTTAGGCTATCGACTCTGAGTTGCTTTCAGAAAACTGCACGGTTCTTTTAATTTCATTGGTAGCCCCTCGAGACATCAGTACTAAAACAAATTGCCAACAAGACATACCAGAACAATTTGATGTCGATGGCAGGAAACTAGAGAACAAGAGTCTGGCAGTTCGAATGAGAAAAATGCTTATAAGATTATTGATTTCAAGGAATTCTCTTTGTTTTAACATTTAGACCAGAACAAGTCCGTTGCGCCAGAGTTTATCCCACTCTAAAGCAATGCTATGATAGTAATCGTAGCTTTATCAGGTGGAAGCTGGGATTTAGTAACGTAATGAGCATCGAGCATAGCGTAACGAATTTTGCTTAGGACCCATCAAAGTTCGGCCGGTAGAAGTACGCATTCGGCGTGCGCCGCAGTACTCGGTACACCAATGTAAAACAGCAGTATGCACATTATAGTGAGTACCATAATTATGTGTTGTGTTTACTTCACAGCTCATGCCTCATGGTATGGATACAATGCATGAACAATGCATATTAATTGTTTATTTCAGCAGCAGATGCACCCGTCTGTAATCAGACGGCCGAGAATTACAAGCATTCGTGTTGAAACAAGTAAATAAAGACGACATGAAAGCTACAGACTAAAAGGTAATTGGTAACTGAGTGCAGCGCCTGCCTTGTTAACAAGCTTAATACATAACAGTAATGAGGTACCAGAGCGGCTGTGTTTTTGAAGGAAGTCGGGCGCAGGATAAGGGAGAACAATGGAAATCGCCGATCCATGGAATTTCTCCGTCAGCGCATCAGTATAGAAATACAGCGTGGTAACGCTATTTGTGTTTTGGGCACGGTAGATTCATCCGAAGAAATGGAAGACGTGTTTTTGTTTTTTGATATGTGACTGTGTAATACCGAACAGTGTAACTCGTACGATATGTACAGCGCGGCAAAATAATAAATCGAGTGTAACAGTAATGAGAAAATCCATTGAAGAGCTTAGGATTATTGAGCGTTTAGAAAGTCTTTTCCTTCATGGGATCATTCAATTTTTATGGTTTCTTAACTTTGGTTTTGAACTTCTTAACAACAACTTCGCCAGAAGAGGAGCTGGATGCGGCGGCTCCAGTAATGGTCAGGACGAAATCAGGTTCGTCGTCAAGAAGAGGAACTCCTTCCTGGTAAAGACGGCTGTTGGAGTAATCATAGAACTGGCGGACTTTGGAGCAGTCCACGTTCCAGAACCAGTCGCACACTAAAGTGATTTGGTTGAAGAGCTGCAAAATATAACACCAGTCAAAGAACGGTTAGAATGAGCGCGCACTAGAGGCTTTGTTACCGTCATGTTGGGGCACAGATAGCTGGTTTGGTTTCCGTTAATGTCACATCGGTCAAAAGCTTGGCATTTGCCGGCTCCGTCATTGGCATAGAAACCAGGCTTGACGCTGCCGCACTGGACATTAGCTTCTGGGATGGCCGAGAGAACTGGGTAGTCCTGTCCGGCTTGGGCATTCTTGTATACGTCGAACCATTGACCGGCGTCCATCTTGCTTTTATCATTGCTCAGCTGAGCCAAGGCTGAGAACACTTTGGGGTTCTGATCTCCGGCAGCACGCTTGTTCTGTTAAAATAAAGAACTTTACTAGTTTCCCACAAACACCCCGCTTCGTAACTTTAGACTTTCACCCGTGACACGAAATTCTTACCACTGCTGCGCTGCTACACAACACCGCCATGGATAGAAGTCCAATCACTGCTTTCATTGTGCAGCTGTGTACAAGTGATCAAGACGAGAAAAAGATTGGACGAACTGTACTACAGATAGACAGTGGTTGATGATAGTTGCCATAATCCACAGTGGTTTATATATATACAGAATTCTTTATGTTGCTAGATGGAGCACAATGAATCTCACATCGAGACCAAGCTGAAGTTTTAGTGTTAAAGAACGCACATGAGCTGTCAGCGGCTCGCTGCTAGTGAACACGTGCTCGTCACGTTTGGTGTCTAATAATCATGTAATTATGCTAGTGTCTGGTATTTGTCGGCAATATCTAGCATTAATGTCGCTTGTAATTTATACATACGCATGGCAGGCTTTATTTCTTACGAACAGAAAAAAACCCAAATAAACGGCACTAATTTGTGCCGGTGTTTATATTTAATGTGATTACTGTCTTAGCCGCAGTACTTCACAGCAAATTAACAATAAAACATAACGCATATTCATTATTATTCAATCTGTAGAAGCCGTTTGTAATGAGAAAAGCGCACAATTTAATACAAGTTGTTAAAGGCTTATTCGGTAATGCAGACGGTAAAATAAATATTATAAAACAGTAACGTCATACTGTTTTTTCCTGGCTCTACATATTCATCCATATGAACGTACATCGCAATCCGCACCTCAGATACTATCTATAGTATCTGTATATGTCCATAATTCTTATGTATCTGGAAAATATAATTCATATATATATGTATAACACTGTTTTTGGCAAATTAATATAATCCGGCAATGGATTAACCAGTATTTTTGTTTTTGACTTATGGTTTTGGTTTCAAATTGTTTTCGTTTCTGGTAACACAGTGCTTCTGCGTAACAGTATTTCATATCAAAAACCGGCTATATAGTGACCAGTTTATTTTTTTACGTGTTCTCCAGGCAAAAACACTACCATAGTAAGTACTGTAGTAACGTATAAGTATGCGCCCCACAGCTGGCACAACTTCACTGTACAGATTTAAACAAAAAAATGCGGACAAACGACTTGATACGTTACAGCACCAGCTGTATAGTACCAAAGGAAAAGGTTAAAAAAGTCTTGTTATTCAGCAGCTACGGCTGTAACTGGAGCTGCACCGGTATCGTGAAGCCGCTTATTCGGCAGCCGCGACGGTTTCCTCAGCGGCGGGTGCGACGGCGTTGGTTGCAGCAGGAGCAGCACCACCGTCCACCCACACCCAGTTTCCTCCGGGACCAGCCGCGTTACCAGCTTGTTTGCCTGGGGTGTCAAAGAGAACTTCGCTAGTGTACAGACGACGGTTACCGAAGTTTTCGTCCCGAATGAATCTGTAACAAGAAAAGGCAAATTACCGTTTGCAGTTCGTAGGTACGTGTTTTCGACTTACGCGTCGCAGTCAACGTTAAACCAGTAGTCGCAGATGAGAGTGATCGGGTTGAAAAGAGTTCGGTTGACGCAGATGTAGCTAGTCATGTTGCCGTTGATATCGCAGCGGTGAAACGTCTGGCATTTGGTGGCAGGATCTGCAGCAAATGTTTATTAGAAAATAATCACGGGTGGAATACGTTTGACCACTTGACACAACACAAAGATTGACTTAATACACACGTTATGCCTGGCTGAAGGTTCTTAGATAACCTGAAGCCTTCTACGAAACGACTTCGCATCCAATAAGCTGATATGCTTGCTCTTTCTACGATCCTTTCAAGTTATAGCAGTTTGAAAAGGTCGCTCGCTGACCAGTAATCAGAAGGCATACAACTGAACTTTTCAAATTGTTCGCATTCGCTAACATTCTCACAATCTTACCGGCATAGTAACCAGGGAACTGCTTTTCGGCACAAGTGAAGCTCGGTGCGGGAATGTCGTATTCACTGCGTTCGGGCCACACGACATCCTTCTGGGCCAGCAGAGCAAAAATCTCGGGATTGCTCAGCACTTTCATCCAATCAAAGACATACTGGTGGCTGAACACAGTGCTACCGGCCTTGGCCTTGACGTTCTTCTGAGCCGCTACGGCGCCCAATAACGCAAGGAACACGACGAATTTGTACATAATGTGATCGGTTAGGCCGTGAACTTACACCGTACGCCCAGCTTGAACGGCTAAAAGCAAGGGAGAGCAAACTGAATAGTATCAACTAGACTGCGAAACTAAATCGTAATTTCCGGAGTATTTATACTTCATTAGTGGATGTATCTAGCAATGGGCTAATTGAGTCTGTTGATTGTTTTACGGCTTGCAAATTAAACGTGTGCTGTGCCAGTTCCGATCAGTTGAAGGTCGAGCCAACGTGCTAATGCATGGACCATTCAACTTTATGGCTAATTCGTACGTTTGGTTTCGCAATCAGATTGCGATTATGCTGTTCCAAGCAGGTTATGAAATGCGGTAAACCAAATGTGTAATGCACTCGTTCGGTTTCCTCGTTGCACATGCTGTTGTGAACGTCGCTAAAAGCATTATAGGACTATGAATTCTCGTGTCCAAACGTTCTACTAGACCATTATTGACTGCTTACATCGAAATAGATGTCTGTTTTCCCATGATGTTGCTTTTACCCTTGTTAATGTGATCGTAGCTGTTATGAGGCTTTTACCGACGAACTTGAATGAACGCCCACTGTGACTTGGTTAGTCCAAGTATGACCTGTTTCGAAAATTTGGTTCAGGACTGAATGACGAAACAAAACACAAATCGAAATAAGAAATACAATCGCTGGTTAGCCACATGACTGACGTTACTTTGGCACAGTGTCATGGTGTTACGTGTGCATTATTTGAAAAGGGAACCAATAACATTGATCTACTGATCACGGAGCCGGACTGTATACACAGCATGTGGTATTGACATGGGACATGTTGGCGTTATTATTTGCCCAGACAAAAATTTCGAATATTTGTTCTATCGGTTTTGCGCTGACCCCATGACTTGATGGACCTTGAGAGTGTGTGGTTTTTGTGCTGTTTAAATGTGAACACTAGGTGTTCAAGAAAACATAAATGAATTCTAAAAGTAACACATAAAACATGTCCCATGTCAATACCACATGCTGTGTATACAGTCCGGCTCCGTGATCAGTAGATCAATGTTATTGGTTCCCTTTTCAAATAATGCACACGTAACACCATGACACTGTGCCAAAGTAACGTCAGTCATGTGGCTAACCAGCGATTGTATTTCTTATTTCGATTTGTGTTTTGTTTCGTCATTCAGTCCTGAACCAAATTTTCGAAACAGGTCATACTTGGACAATTTCGGAAATTGTGTTCACTGTGAACTTTATCCAGACTGTAGACAAAAGTTTCACGCAATTACGTAATCGATCTGGCAGTGATTCATGAAGCTCTCGTT
>JAQGAU010001736.1:0-17893 GCA_034698045.1 Paramacrobiotus richtersi | reverse complement strand
AAACTTAAAATATCTCTGACTTTGAGGCATGGCTTCCGGTCCGAAGTCGCTCCCACGATATGTGTTTCTGTGATCAGTAGTCAGCGCGTAGCATGGTCTGGCTCTAAGAGAATGGTTTTGCAAGTACAGGCCCGTGCATAGATAGATAAATCATAAATGGCTGCACCGATGCCGTTACGTAACTTTACTTTAGTCCATGCAAAACAGCTTGTACAGATACTTTTTTGTGTGCGATATCGGAAGTTTCCAGCTGGCGTATCCTTGTTTATGATCACTTGTAGAAACAGAAAGTCATGCTAGCACTGCCCAGCAGAAGGTCGGCATTTTGAGGTTCTGGATCGCAATAGTTGCAAAAAAGTGCAGTTTTTGCTTCAGAGTTATCGGCAAAGTTTTTAAACGTGCTACATGATTATGCAACCGAGTCGGCTGCGACAGTGTGGTTACTTTCCGTCTGCGTGATCTAGGTATGTATCGATATGGGTTACAGCGTAAGTCTTCGCCATAAGGGATCGGATACCCGCTGGGCATTTCCATAGGTCCAAATGGCGCCAAACCATTGTGGAAGCAGTTTTTCATGCGCAGCATAGTGATGTGAACGTACCGATACTATGTCAGCTCGCTTAATTATGTATGAGAAACTATACCAAGCCGTGGTAAACGAGAGAAAATGTTCTCTTGTGAGATTCTGTCTGCACTTCATGTCTCAGTGTAACATTACTGTGGACCTAGCTAGTTAATCACTAGCCATTAGGCTAATTAGGGAAATAGGATATGATAAAGATACAGCTGATTAGCCCGATTACTCTACGCAGCTGATTAGAACAGCATACTTTGCCGCGATAAGACGCCAGTTTAGAACTGCGGTATATCTCTGAATTAAACAAACATGTTACATATTTTGGGCGCAAACTCGGTTACTGTAGTCAGCCGTGGAGAATCATTTGCTCAGCTTTTTCTGCAAGACTGCTCCATTAAAACAAGTACTGGATCATGGAAAAAGTAGCAGAAAAGCATATCCTAGCCATCGCTTACCCGGCATCCGGTCACACCATCCCATTATTGCAGCTCTGTCGGAAACTGAGCAAACACCACCATGTCACGTACTCCGTGTCCAAATTCATCGCTGATCGCATGCATCATCAGGAATTCACATCCATCACTGCAGACGAGCCCATCGCCTTATTCGCCATTGACGATGGCGTCCCGGATGATACCCACTTTAAGATCGAAGAATGGGGCAAGGCTCACGAGATGCTCTTCAACCACGTCCACCCAGGAGTAAAAAATCTCATGGCCGAAGTTCGAGAGTTAAACGGAACTGGAAAGGACATCGGATTGAAGCGAAACGTGGACGTTATCATATTTGACATGTTCCTGGCACCAAGCGTCATGCCCGAACGGATCCCGGGAGTTTTATACTATTACTTCAACACGCCACCGGCCTATTTCATGCGGTATCTTCTAAAATTGGTCCACGTAACAGAAACATGTGAAAATGCTGTTAGTAAGGTCCCAAATTGGTTCCAAAGCCTACCACCTCCGGGAGAGAATCTTCCTCCTCAACCTCAACTGATTCTGGAAGAAATGGGACCGTTGGGGAATTACCTCCCAAAAGTTGATGGGGTGGTGTGTAATTCTTACAGGGAAATTGATAAGGAAGACATTGAGATTCTAGAGAAAGAAGGATTGATGAAGAATGTGAAGTTCTTCTGTTTGGGGCCGTTCATTGCTACGCCGGTTGTTTCCGGGGACGAGACTGAGACGGCTGTTTTAAAGTGGCTGGATAGGCAGAAACCAGAGTCGGTTCTGTATATTTCGTTTGGATCGATGGCTGTTCCGCCTGGACCGCAATTGCAAGAAATTGCAGATGCCCTGATGCATTTAAATGTCCCTTTTATCTGGTCGCTTAGGAAAGGGCATGAGCTTTTGCTGCCGGATGAAGTTCAAGAAAAGATCGCCAAACAACTGGTAAGTATAATCCTTAATGCAGTACCTGTTAGGATCTATTCCGATAATGTAAAACTAAAGTTATAATGTGAGTATTTATCAATGGCGCACAGAAAAGCATTATGACATGAAGCAGAAATTGGGTACAAGAAGTGACCCGCGCGTACGATGCACATAGGTCAAAAATGATTCGTACTAGACTGAAGAGAGAGGAAGACGAGAGAGGAAGACCATCAGGCAAAAAATCCAAATCATGTTAGATTCAAGAAGTATTCCTGTACTAAAGGAATGTTCACGAGACAGGTTTCCATTGAACTATGTAAACATTAAATGATAAGAATTCTTGAAGAACACGAACACGTCGTTCGTAGTCAATCAGCTGTCAATGTGTCATAATTACCTTACTAATTATCTACCATAATTTGATCAGCAGTGATCAGAGTAGCAAGACTAACCAGTTTTATACTGATCAACATGAAGTTTAGTAACGAAACGGAGTTATGATTCAACTCAGCTTACACTAGGAGAACCCAAACACTCCGTTTTGGATCGTTCCATGGGCGCCTCAGAATGCCATTCTCCGTCATCCAGCAACCGGTGCCTACCTATCTCACTGCGGATGGAACAGCGCTCTGGAGAGTATGAGTGCCGGCGTGCCCATCATCTCCTGGCCACTCTTCGCCGACCAGCAGACCGTGGGCCAGATGCTAGTACAACGCGGGGCAGCGGTGCTGATTAACGGCACCAGCTTCTTCTTCCGACGTATTGTGACATCCGGGGAAATCCAGGAAGCCATTGGGATGAATCTGAATGATCCCATGTACCGGGAAGGCATGCACAAGATACAAGGAGATATCCGGGATGCTTTGTCAGAAAGTGGATCATCGAAGCGGGAGTTGGAACAATTTGTGCAGTTTAGCTCGTAAATGAAAGCAGATATTTATGCCCTTTGCATTTCCTTACCACTGCGTTAATCATTTCCATCAAGATGCATATTACATCTGATTCTTGTTTTAAGTCTCTAATACAGTAGACCAGCGCATCGGATTCGTCCTTTTTATTAATACATGCAATAAAGCAAACAGAGTGCAAAGCAAACATGCACAGAATGAAGAAAAGTTTGAATCATATATACGCATTTTCATACAACTTATTAACTGGCAAAAACATTACGAGACTATAATATTCCATCGGCCAGATCGCCTGCGTATTGCACACGAATTACCAACAAACAGAATAAACCAACAAAAGAGTTATGATTTCAGTCGACGTGCGCTGATATGCTTTACAGAACCGAACAGGTAAGACAATAACTACTGAATTCAGTTAATACTGATGGTGCTTGTATTGGCCTTTCTGAGCTTCTTGACCTGCAGCTTCTGTTCTCTCAGTCGAACGGCCTGAAGGCGCGAAGCAAGTTTGCAAGTGATGGCCGAAGTTTTCGGGGAGGTTAGGTTTGCAGCCTTGCAAAATGCACGGATCACCTCTGCAAATAAGTTAGTTCTTGTAAATCAAGCCAACGCGAGCAAACCCTAACTAAATATTACCGAACTGGCCGAATCGTGAGCAATAGCCAATAAATACGGAACAAACGCGAAGAACTTTCCAACCAACAGGTTGCGTTCACTTTGCGTATTGCTTCGGGTTGTTTGATTTATTAGGAGCCTGTTGCCACTTGCTAGTTTAATGTGTTTTTTATGAAACGCAGTAGCGAAAAATCATGATTTGTAAGAACAATGAATCAATAAATATTACGTCCTAACTCAAACCGCTTCTTCAAATAGGGATGTAATATTACTTTCGATGTGTGCAATCCGGTTTTTATCCAAAGGTGGTCGCCCGGTAGAGTTCCCGCCCCGCGGGCAAGAAGCCAACAGTTCGTCCACAGTGAAGTACTTGTCCATTAGTTCCGCGCACGCGTCCGTCCACTTCGCAATGCCTTTGCTTTGGCAAAACTCCTAAAATATGTCAATAACCCGATCAAATTAGTGGAAACTATTATAAAATGAAATCAGTAAAGTGTATGTAAAATGACTTTACTAAAAAACAAATGAGAAACATTTAAAAAACTATATGACTGACTGCATTAACGGAATAATACTAAAATAGGAGTAATTGTGATACAATAGCAATGAAACTAGGCATCACCAAAAGCCGACTTTCGTTCAACATATTTCACGAGAAACTAGTAAGTTACAAGTGCACTTACCACATCTGCCTTGATTTTCTTGTCCTGGCTGAGCTCGGCAAGTGGTTGCGGACACGGTTCCTGAAGTTAAAGATTTACTTGTTTCAGATCACGGTCGGTCAGATATAAATAACTACAGGCAAATGAAACGAAAATTGAAAACTGAAGTTACCAGTTTTTTTTGAAGATCGTGTACATCTTCCGTCAGTTTTGAAACAGAAACAACAAGGTCGGCTACTGTCAGCTCCATTTGTTTGAGCCGCTTGATGTCACTGCCGAAGTCAGCCGTTTTCATCTCCTGTTGAGAGCGATGGTCAGCGCAGGTGGTGAGATGATCCTGTACAAATGCAGAGATTTTGGGACCAGAGCTAGGGCCGAATACAGACGCCGTACTGAGTGTAATCTAATAATTTAAAAATACGAACTCAGTACGCTAGGAAAGCGGTGGAGTACCAACTACCATAATTATTATACTCTGCATTTTGTTCTGTACAGTCAATTATTTTATTACAGTACCCGTACAGTGAGTACTCGCACAGTTAAGTCATAGAATTAACGTGATAACGTTACATCATTGAATCAACACAAAAATACTTCATCCAACCAAATTCAGTTGGCATGGAGCATTTGCTTTGCCCTTGACCGAATGACCGAAAAACCTCGGTCGTCTAAATTCATGGAAGGAACTGATGTGCCCATTACTGCCATCGCGTTGGCCCGCTGCATTTCGACCATGAGCTATAGACAAAATGAGCTCTAGTCCATAGCTCATGATTTCGACACTATAGTGCGCTGATAGATGAACTTTTTGTCCTTTTTTTGGCCGCTAATTACTTAGAGTTGTTCATTACATATTATAGTTACATATTATTGTAGTTATGTTGTATGTCATACTTACTGTATACGATAACCTTTTTTGCTTAGTACTTAGTAGTTAAATGGATTAAGTCTTCGAAAATCATCATGTAAAATCCCTTCCTAGGTTTTAAGCTCGCATACACAAATGTTGTTTTTACTCTCACAGCAAAGTTACCTGAAATGCCTTGTCTGCTTCCTTTCTGCTCGCTTCAAGCGAACTGAGTCGCCGATCGCACGGATTCTGTAACCAGAAATATTGTTCTAAAATAATCACAAAATGAGTACAAAAAAGGATAGTTCTGCGGGAAATTTGAATTTAAAAATTTCAAGATTTTGTTGGCTGTAGCGTCTTTTTTCGCTGGAATGGGAACATCTTTTAGATTTTGTTGAACTTGTGTAACAATTACCGGTACACTCAGGTTAACCATCTCGTCATATGAGCAATCAATCGTCGGCTGCTCGGCTTCGCACGAATCCGGGATAGCGTTATCCAAAACATTTCGATTCAGATGCATATTCCGTACGTGAGCACGGGCATTTTTTCTCGTTTTTAAAGTTATCTCGCAGATTCTACATCCGAAATCCCGTGATCCGCGAATTTGCACTAAATGGCTCATTTCCAGCTGAACGTTGTGTACTGCTGCTGATCCACGAGGGGTATCGTGTCTTCCACGCATTTCGAAAATTCCAGAAAGAAAAATGAGGATATCGTAGGTTTAGCCTCACAATAACAATTTGTAGAATCGGGTGTGTCAGTGTGTTGATCGCACTTTATGACAAGACTTAAGACATATGTTAAGGAAGGCGGCAGTATCAACAGTATGCTTTACTTTCCAAATCTAAGTAAGGAATGGATTACGTATTCAGTGAATATTGTCTGAAGAGCTCGAGAGAAATTCGATCTGTGTCAAATCCAGCATAACATTTCTGTGCGGAATACCAAACAACAGGTGGATACCAAAATCAGTTGATTTTCCACCAGGCGTACAGATCTGCCTGTGAGCCTCGAGTGATTACTTCGAGCATGTATACTGGCCAAGACAGTTTCTCGCCGTGTGCCCTTTGCATACAGAATCTGACTACGGGAGCCCAAGTAATACATAGGCCATAAAAGCAGTATTACTTCCTTGACCGTTCTTGTATGGAATGGCAAGAAACGAATGGCCCATGTAACAAATGCCAGACTTCTGGGCTGCGCAGTGATTCTTTGTTCGTTTCCTGGCATGTGGCAAGTTGCAACAGCAAAACACTGCACGTCTAAATCTTTATTTCTCAAGCAGTTCTTTTCAACACCAGATCTATAGTGCAACAACAAAACACACATCTAGGCAGACATTCTGCCTGTGTCACGAATACGTTTGCCTGCACGAACACGTCTGCCTGCATGTCTTGTATACGCAAGTCTCGTACGGCAATGAAGTTGTAGGTCTAGATTTCCTCTACCCGTAGCCAGGTTTCGTTACTTGAGGAGACACAAGGCGCGGTCATATGGCCAAATTGCCATCCCTGCCAAGGATGCCTTATTCCTTCGCCTACGCCTATACACGGATTTACATACAATATATAAAATGTAGTCAAGGAAAGGATTTTCATTATGTTTTATCAAGGCTGACAACGAAGTACGAACTGTGAGCGAACGCTGTATTTACTGCACATTTTTTTCAGAGAAATATTTCGTTTCCTGGCAAAAGTAATGGTTGTACGGATATATTATACGAATCACGTACCAGCATGCATAAGGTTTTATGAAATTTGCTGTCTTATGTTTTGTCCATTTAAAAGTATGCATTGCAGGTTTATATACGCCGTTGCGCAAAGAAGATAACATATGCATAATCAATATTTATAGGGAAGATCGTTAAAGTGTTTCGAAAATGGGTAATGATGTATAAATCAAACGGTCTCATTTTTTACCGCTATATATAGTGCAATAAGTACTTCAGTGTACTCTCTAGCTTTTCCCTGTTTATTTTCGATATTCATGTCCGTCCGCTAGAACAGCCATAACCGATCGCGGGGGCGTACAACAACTTCTATGCAACCACTTTCCCTTCCCGACCGGATCTTTACACTCCACAAACGAATTGTTCCAACAGTTCCCCGACTGCTCCGTCAACTGTTTACGTCCATTGTCCAGATCATATTTACAGCATTTCATCAATCGTCGCAGTCCATCATTCCCAAAAGGATACGGATGATCTGCCGGACATTTCACCTGCTGACCACTGTCCAGTGCCCGTGTGTCGCACTCTCGTCCCACATCCAAGAACACCTTCGGCTTGAGTTTCATGATATTTTTCCTAACGTCTTGTCCGTATTTTTCCAATTTTAAAGTGTCCTGGATTCGGGAATACCATTGTTTATCCAGAGATCGGTAACGGGACGGATTTAGCATGCCTAGTTTGATGAGGGACTGGGCGTGTTCGGTGCTGCGCCATTCGTGGTTATCGGCTCGGAGAATGGAGAAATCCGGGAGGAAAGTATCGGTTTGGGGATAGAGGCATTCGGAGATGTTGGATTTGATGCAGTAACGGTTTCCGCTGATCAGTGTTAGGTGTGACGATTCGATGCACGGCGCTGTACTCTGAAAAACGAGTCTGTTAATAAAATAATGTGATAAGACTGCCGTAACAAAGTGTGAGGAAGTAGTAACTAAAAAAGTGCGGAAAGTGAAACCAAGGAAAACTTCTCTATTTACACATGGGAGCCAACCAAATAGGTATTAAACCAACCGGAAGAATACTGTTAAGACAATACACAAATGATAAGAACACATAAAAAATCAATATTATGGTATCAGTCGTGACGCGCGTGAAACTGCTTAGCCATATTATTTTATTCGCATTAGTGATAGCTAGCTTTTTCATGTCTTCTGTGTTCAAAGTTACAAAACCTCTTATTTATCTTCGAATTGTACCCTTTCTACAGCAAAAAATATTATTAAATTTTATGCTGATAAACTTGCATTTTTGTCATGCTTTTCGCAGTTTTTAGCACTGTCTCCAGTCCCATCCAAATCCGGATGTGGCGCCCGAAACCTGTTGGTCTCCAAAACCAGCGGATACAACTCGGTATCATTCACCGGCTCATACAACAAATCCACGGTCCCGGTGTACGAATCCGGTCCCAGCCATGTCCGAAACTTCCTACCCAACCCGGACGTCCCAAATCTCAATGTCGGGATCCTCATCGCCTTGATGTTCTCCGCTTCCTTCTCCAAATATCTCCACACCGAAGTGAATGTTGGAGAGAACACAAAATGCCCGGCCGTCGACGCTAATAACAGCCACTGCGACTGCTGCCGGTATCGGACGTAACAGTCGACCATGGCGTATTCGGAGGTTTGACCGAGATTACCGTCATTCCGGTCAGTTCCGTAGAACCGGGCGGGAAATATGTGGATGGTTAGGTTCGGGCGGTGTGATTCGTATAGCATCGGGAGGTACTCCATTGAGTCGGTGGAATAGTAGTTATATAAAACAAAATGATCCGCTCCCTGTAAATATACATAGATTATTAGCAATTTAACAATTGCAGTATACATAATTATGTTACGCGTCATAGATAAGTACATTACATTGTGAAAGTGGAAATGTTCGTGATGTAAAATAAGATGTTTGTTAGTTTATAAAATTTATTAATTAATATTAATAAAAAAAAATTTAATAATATTATTACAAGTTAATTATTATTTTCCAGTCAGTTTAATATCAATTCAACAGTATGCCGACCAGTTAATTTGTTTTATTATCGCACTTTGAACTGTTATCTGCTAAACGGGTTATTAATGGAAAATAAAGTATTAAAGTTATTAACTGCGCATTTTAATAAGAAATGCACGGTTTTTCTTGAACAAATCTAATAGAAACAGTGTTATTTATATTAAAAACAAATCCTACCTGCAGCCGGTGAAACTCAATCCATTCTATCAAATACGGGACTTCATTGTGGACCATGGCACATATTGTCAACCGGAACGGCTTCTTTTCAGACGATTTCCTCTTTTCCAGCTCTAGAATGTTTTTCATCGATCTATCAGAAGAAAGCACCGAATTTCCTCCGGTGATGGAATCAAAATACGAAGCATGGAAGGTCCGGATCTCCGTAACATTCATCGATACTTGGAGAAAGATAAATGCTGGTAGAAATATATATATGGTACTTCGATAGAGACAGGATTGTCGAATTCTTGACCAAATGGCCAGTCTACCGGGAGTGAATCCTGCCATTACTCTAAAAAATTGTGTTCACATTTTTGAATAAATAAGCGACATAAAGTATGGACATGTGCGAGTGTAAAGAATTCAAATGTGTATGTAGATCAGTTGGACAATTGCCGACCTTGTCCGATCTATTCATTCGATTATACCGAATATAATTAACTTCCCAACTGACCTACATACTGGGATGTGTGGCGTTATGTTCACGTCAAAATGAGAATAACAGTTTTAATTTATTAGTCCGCCGTCAAATAAGCAACGAAAATAAGTTACATATTTAATAATAATTTAATTAAATTATTGTTTTTAATATTTTTTTAAAATTAAATTATTAATAATCTTCAATAAACTTTTATAATAAACTGAATTATTCGTTGTGATATTATCTTTAATTTCTGCCTTAAAAAGTATTGATAATGTCAGTGATAAACATGCCGGCAAATGCAATACGGAGCAAGAAATACGCACATTTCTGTTTAAATGATATTATCATACAGTAACACAACAACAAGAGTCTTGTTACAAGACCGTCACAAAAACTTATAATCCGCATTACGATATCGACATACAAAGGAACACTACAATCATTTGGAAACGGTGCCGAATTTCTACCCGACAAATACTCTTAAAACATGAAAAGGTAAAACTGAAAAACAATGTATTCTTCTACAAAATATAGATCTTGAAATAGTTTGATAACATATGCAAAAACCACGCTAAAGCTCTTTCTTGGTCTTTTCGATTACTGAAGCCGTTGGAGATTTCCTATGGCGTTTAATGTAGGCCTGGAGGTAAAAGTTGGAGAAGAGGATAATCAAGGACACCATAAACGCCAGCTGGATGTAGCCCATGGAATGGGAGTGTTTGCAGTTGTTGTACAGGCCGTTGGCCGTCAAAGTCAGCAGAACAACAAACTGGATCTATAATAATGCAGGAAAGTTAGTTTTCTTGCCGATTGGGGAATAAACGTGAGAATGAGCTGAGTTAAAATGAGCTTTTACAACTGTACCGGCTTGATTATTATGCGTGGTGTTAAAAAGGTAATCATTTATTGAATGATCATGCAGTTATTAAAGAAAGATAGTTAACACAGCAGTAATACAGTTCGAACCCTTTATATGCTATGGAGCTTTTCACATTTTCAAAAATTTAATAGCCTAATTATTTCCGTTTCTTTATGGCTTCGCAATATGAAACAAACATAATTAAAATATTAACACACATTCGATTTAAGGTATTTGATTTAATAAAAAACAATTAGTATATTTGAATACCTACACGTTGACGTTGTGATTACTTCGAAGTACGTACAATTACAAAAACATGACATGTAATAAAGGTATTTTTGCACATTATGCGTAGAAAAGTGTACCCGACAAAAATGTCCCAAACAATTTCGTTTCTCTGGATAAATATGAAATTCTTTAAATTATAAACCACATGCACTGTTCAGTTCAGAGAATGCTTTATCTCCAAGTACTGTATTATCTCCTACGCATGCGTAATCTTACTTCGGTTATGATAATGCTATTCGACAGCACAAACGATTATGCAATAAAATCCTCGTGACATTACGTTTACATATGTACGAATATTTACCAGCTGCAGCTGCGTCAGGTATTTCTTCCACCATAAATACGGCTGAAGGGATGGAAAGAGTGACAGCGCATAATATGCGTACATGACGACATGTCTGCAAGAAATTTCACATGTGATTGTGTAAAAGAATTCCGCACCAGCAATTTCCACGGTATAAATGCAAAAAAACGAAACCTTGCACTTTGCATTGCAGTACAAAAGTTGCACTACAAAATGTACTTTGTGGTGTTTACTTACACGAACGTGTTCATGATCGGTCCAACGACGGCTGAAAAGATAAAATTTTGATTATAATTATAATGATATTATTATAATAATTTTGATTTTAATTATAATGATATTATAATAATAATTTTGATTTAATTATAATGATATTATTATAATTACAGTTTAGATTTTCACAGCGGATGAATTTGGAAGCGAAAGTCAATGAACGTACCTTGACCACATGGTGCAAAAAGAACACCAAAAAATAAGAAGGGAAACATGAAAGTGTGATGGTAGACATGGAGGAATGTGATTTGACTGTTTTTCTTTTTGAAGACCATAAATCCGGTATCGAGAAACTCGACTCCTTTGGATAACCAGTAATGCCACATTGCGTTAACAATCTACAATACACAAAGAAAAACATTATACATACGTATACAATACAACCAAAAAACCTGGAAAAGAAGCGTTTAATTTTCTTGTACATATTGGAAATTTATTTCAGGAAGCAAAACAAAAATAAATAAAAGTATAAAATAAATAGATACAAAAAGATTAATGGAAACATTTTTATAATTAAAAAAGCGAATATTTTTTCATTTCTAAATTTATGTGCGTTTACTAACAGCTTTTCCAATGTGCTATGAATTACGTTGCGCAACGGCACTTGAACTGCGGACTTTGGAGTTTGTACCGTAATCTTTTGCTCGTTGTACTAAAATATGTTTGTAGTAGTGCCAAAGCAAACACATCAGACAGTCGTAAATTGTAACGGAAAGCAACTTGAATTGTGGCAATGCACTGTAGGTAGTAACGCTATCACCTGCAAAATCGGATAAAACACACCCAAAAAAACGCCGTTTCTTACCCGAAGTTCAGCGGGCTCGTAGGACAAAGTGTATGGATCACAAATGTAGTTGTAGTTTGATATCCTCGAATTAATGACTAACTGCAAAAGAATGTGGACACATTTACACACGTGGTGAAAAGCTATCAAATTAACGTGTAACTTCTGTTGAATTATCATTAAATTTTTTGTTTGATTTCTCCAAGAATTCAATTCACTCCGTATACGTTCTTTATTCTCACAAATTTACTTACAAGATGGTGAAAGTATATAAAAAGTCAAGAAACAATAACAGCACATATAATAAACATATATAAATATAGTAAGTAAATATATATAAATAATATAGTAAGGAAATATATAAATATAGTAATTAAATATAGTAAGTAAGTAAATATATATAAATAAATAAATATAGTAATTAAATATAGTAAGTAGATATTTAAATATATTGTATATAAATATAGTAAAACAAAAGTTATTGTATATGATAATGGTATTTTAACGTACACAAATGATGTCGTTTATATATGCTTAATAACGGTTTTCCTGACAGTTACGTATTCCTGCAGGCATTTTTCTGGAGAGACGATATGTTTTTGCGGTTGAAAAACGTTATTTTCTTAAATAGCCGTCAGCCAAAAATGTCGAATTAATATTACCTCTAAAAACATCCACAACGACCATAATGCAATGACAACGTTGTAGGCGAACATCACCCATTTCAGTTCCATCGGTTTATATTTGGCCATGACTTTGGGACCCAAAATCGCAAATGCAATGTATCCCGCCAAGAACATAATTACGAGATCCAAACGGCGCATAAAAAGCATATCACGAGATCGTAAATCTGTCAAAAAATACACATTTGTTTAATATTGCAAAATTTATCGTCCGTTATGTTGAAAATACATATGTTAGCAAATATGTTTTCACTCACCGCTATTTTCATAAATTATATCCGTTAAATTTCGATAACGTTCCTGCATAACGGAAAACGCCGTTCCATTGGCCATTTTATCCATGTTGAGAAAACTGTAAATTTCCATCAGACTCGAGACAAAATTCGGAAAAAAAAGCAGTGTAATTTTTCCGACTGCAGCGCGGCGCACCACAGCGATTCTCTCAAAGAACGCTATCTTAACATCCGATTGCAGGAATGCATTCACTACAAACCGTGCAAAAGGAATCGGAGAAATGGAAAATCCACTGATTGTGAAACTGAGTCGTTTATCACATCCCACATGGCCTGCAACCGGCTGTCTGCCTTTATTAAAAGCACGAGACACCACGGCTAGACACCAGTGTGCGATTATGAATGAGAGACGGACGTGAGTAACGGGACACGGGCACGCCTACCTTATGTCGCTGATTGGTGGAAGTTGGCTCGTACCATATCACTTGGGGATTTGGGAATCCATCGATATGGCAAACAAATGGATGCACCGGAAACGCTTTTTACACTTGCCCGCGGAATGAACACTTGTCCGGGAAGCTTTTAATCAATTCTGCTGACGTTGTTCTGTGGTTTCCGAGTGAATAACGGACAGCTGGGTCCATATACAGTTCATAACACGAGCTAGCTGTGTATGTCGCTGTGCACCGACACGTCTAGCATCTGCTTTCAGGGTTTCATGATCATGTAATTTGTGATTGTATTTCTTTTATTTTTTGACAAATAAGAAAGCTGCGGCACATAGGCAATTACTACTTCAGTGTGACATGTTACGAATTAAAACAAACGATTTCCTCTGATGTGTTAAAAAATGTTTTGGAACACAGTATAGTATTTAAAGAGCACCAGCTCCGCCGCTTTTAACTTTGACTACAGAAAAAGCTGTTTCAATAAAAAACCCGAGGCTTCCCAGTTTTTTGGAAAATTTACGCCCAGTAAATTAACAATTAAAAGATTTTTAATGGTTAACAATTGAAAGATTTTTCGCCAAAAATTTCCAGAGCTTCGCACGTGACTGGACAAAAAGAGTATTGGGCTGTCAGGTTTCTATGTATATGTCCGCCGCATGCGCATGAGCTGTAATAAAATGTAAAACTCAACTGGTGTAAAGAAATTCTTAAATTTGAATGTTCCATTTGAAGTATTGTTAAATGGTTTAATTTTTAGATAAAAGCTATCGAGTAAATAAGTTCGAGATACAGTGCAGCGTAATTATAATGCGTAATAATTATGTTAGGATACATCGGTAAGATAAAATACGATACTTCGTAATTAATTATGTCATTGTCATATAAAACTGCGCATCCTGTAAAAAACTGAACTGCATGTCCGATTTGTACAACGATAGTAAACATTGCTTTCGCTTACATACGAGTATATAATATGCCATAAACGCGCTGGAAAATCTGTATCGGTTACATTAGCATGTACCAGTAACTAATCGAGATAACTAGAAAAAAATCGTCAACACAGCCCGAATTAATTATATAATGTTCCAGATGACCTAATTACACAGTGTCCAGTACGTTGTGCACCAAACCGCTAACAACGTGCAATATCATCAGTATCAAGAGGGAATAGCTTTTTACATTTTTTATTGCATCCCTTGATTTTAAAATGTCTGGAGTTGAGTCCAGATACCAGAAATATGCAGATTAGCATTATGTTAATTTTCATAACGTTTACACATGTTACTTGTACAACCAATTTAACTAGTACTGTACCTGTTGCTAATATACAATGGAAATATTTCCTCACCGCATGCGCCATGATCCGTAACGAAATGAGTGTCATCCTGGAGTGGATCGAATTCCACCGCATCCAGGGCGCGGAACACTTCATCTTCTATGAGGACGAAAGTATCGACGATATCTACCTCCTGCCCCGCTTATACTCCGATCTGGGTCATCCGGATTTGGTGGAAATCTACCCAATCAACTTTCGGCGCTTCAGCCAATCATCCGGTCGTCAGTATTCCGACCACGATAAAGGTCAATGGCAGGGGTTGAACCACTGCAACACCCGGATGACAAATGTCTCACAATGGCTGCTCATCTCCGATGTCGATGAATTCATGTTCTCCCCGAAATTCGGGACAATCGCGAACTATCTACGAAACAGGACCAAGGAGGATACAAGGGAAATTAACGTCCCGGTGATTCGATTTGGAACATCCGGAGTGTTAAGGGAAAACCGGGTTCAGTTAGCGGTAGATCCTTATTCGGATAACATTACGGTTATCACTGAAATGTTCAATGATGATCTGTTGCTCACATCCCGGAATTCCAGGAGGGGACCGTTTCCCGGCTTGGATAAAGATTACAAGAAGCGATATAGAGAGATCTGTGTCTCGAACAAGCGGTCACACGAATGTGATCACGCTATTGGTAAATCGATTTGGCGGCCGGATAAGTGTGGCCTAGCTGGTGTGCACAACTGCGAGAAGGTTTTGGGCGGTCATGCCTTGGTTCCGTCAGTTGAGGAACTGCGGATTAACCATTATGCGTTTCGTTCCAAGGAGCATATGGACAATCAGCCAAAGCATCAGATGGGTGCCATCAAGGGCTCGGTGTATAGAAACTTCGATCAAGCGTGGTTTTCGAGCGTGGAGGACAGTTCGATTGACCGGTACACGAATGAGCTCCTCGATAGATTGGATGGTTTTCCGAATGCTATCATCGACCTCGCGGATGTGCAAGGCCAAAAATGACGTGAAAACAAAGCATAGATCAGCGGTGATAGGCGGTTTAGTCGAAATATATTGTGCAAACTGTAAAGTAAAGTCCTTGTAACGAATTGTATTGGTTGTCCTTGAGTTACGTGACTGCAATGGATAAAACTGTGCTGGGCTGTACTGTAAAGGAACAACCCGCGTTTTGCCTCCGATTGTTCGATAATGGTATGTGTAAATGTGTAAGGGAACAATCTTAATGGGTGGACGAGAATATATAATCTGCAGGTCGGACGATGTTACCAAATCCATTTCTGATTGCATAGCAATTAGCAGCTGCGGTATTAATTAAATGTGCAGCATCAAGGTGCAAATTTAATCGTCTGGTAGCGCTGTTGAACAAAAAACAAAACAGACATTAACAATCGCCGCATCGCGTAACAACAGCAATAACAAAACACACATAAACAGTATAATAATGCGAACGTGTAAAACATCTTTAATGATTTTAGTAACAGTCCACTTATTTGCCAAAACCAGACGTGTTAAAAACAACTAGTCATAATGCGATTGCGAACTATCTTTGTTCGCTATTTTTGTAACATTATCAGGCTCAGCTAACAATATCGCGGTGCTGTTTTACTATCGCGTACTGTTTACCGCTTAATATAAGAAGATACCGTGTGGAGGAGCCGCTCATACCGGCTCCTCCACACGGTTTTCTTTAGTAAAAAGCGAAAGAAAACCACGATATGTCGGGAAGCCATTATCCCTGATTATTCGACCTTCAACATTGTTTTACTGTTTATTATCGCACGAATTCTATACGTGCTGTTTACAGTGCCGTGCTGTCCTTACTGTTTACTTTTAATTTTTGTTTTGGAATCGGATACAATTTACTATCAAAACTAATATACTATAGACTACAGTAGCAATAGTAACATTTGAAAATCTGTCATTTTTGCAACGGTTTCGCCGCGGTTTTGCGGTTTTCGTGAGAGGATCCTGCTTTGGCACAGCTTCCGCTCATGCAGTTTTTTGTTCTTTGGTTGTTGTCCTACTCCTACCCGAGACATAATCCTTCATTCGCACAGTATTAAGTAAATTAGAGGTTCATGAAGTCGTAATGAGGAGCTGTCCGTGTATGCAGTAGAGGGCGCTGCCGTGGCGCAGTGTGCATGCATAGCACATACGGCTAATAATGCCGTTGGTCTGTTCGATCAGCATCGATTGCAGCACGTCGCTGCTGACTGATCATTCAATACGGTTCCCTGCCAGACGCAGTGAATCTCTTCCTTCTTTTCAAGTTTTTTTGATTAATCTGTAGGACCAGTAGATCCCCTAGATTTTCCCTTCGGCAGATAGTACCCTGACGGTTAAGATCGGCCATCGTTATAACTGCAATCATGACCAACCCAAGCATACGGTTTCTGTCGTTCTTGAAGTATTACGCGGAGGACTTCTTTCACTCGGGTTTTTTCGTGGAAGTAGCAGACGATCAAGGACTTCTACAGATGGGTCTAGTTGTCGATACAGCAGAAGAAGGGGTTCTTGTCGACTTCTTTTGCAAGGGAAAACCGCCTCGTCTCGTAGAGTATGGCCGACTGTTTCGCGGCTTGGAATATTCCACTGATCATGAGGAGATATGCGCGATTGAGAACACTGCCAAGATTCAGGTACTGCTGCGTAACAGCGAAGACGTTCCTTTCGCCTGGTTTGCTGCCAGATTTCTGGACACCGATACCGAGCTGTATCCGTCTCGCCTAGTTGAAGTGGAGATTGAGCTGGATGGTGTTGCGATGAGGGAGATTGTGCACATCTCCCAGATCAGGAATACCCCAGCCGAAGGACAACCGGGAAATGAAATGATCGAGAAGAATCACTTCCAGAATGGATCATGGGCCGTGCCCGAGCGGTATGCGTCCTCTCTCTCAGAAGATTCACTGTTGTGGAAGATGTTTACCCGGGATTTGGATTGGACGAACGGAATGAACCCGACACGCATTCGCAATGGACATGTTGAGTACATCATGTGCGTGCCCCGGGAGCAGTCAGTTGATGCAGTAAGTTTTCATTGCGTCATCAGAAATAAAGCAGCTTGAGTCTGCTTGATGTAGCTTTAACGTAAAGCCTCCTTTGGCGTATAATCGGGAATCATTGCTACTTTTACTTCTTGAAAGAGTAACAGTACAGGTTTCATCGTTGTTTTCGATTCGCCGAACCTCAGTTCACATAAGCGAAGAACTGCAGTACCTAGGACTTAGATACTTGTTATTTTTCAGGTGGGCTGTCTGGACCTGGTATCGCGACGCATACAGTTTTGTTCGGAGAAAGGGCTGATATGGTGTGGCCGATATTTTACGCCGGCTCCTGTGACTGTGCTGCCTGACGACAACCC
>JAQGAU010001735.1:0-17897 GCA_034698045.1 Paramacrobiotus richtersi | reverse complement strand
CTCATACAACACTTTCAGATGTTCAATCAAGTCCATGCGGACATCCTTCTTCTCGACGTAAAACGTCAGGATAACCTACATAATAACCCTGTTTATTCCTCTCAAAACAGCATCACTGGCGTACAAAATCATCTACGCATTTATACTTTACGTACCTGCATAATAGTGCCTCTCCGCAGTCGGTAGTGACGCTTTCGCCCAGTGGGGGCGTACGACGCCACCAAACCGTCCAAATCATTGTGATCCACTGCGGCAGCGTATCCACTTTTCCCCGTACGCACATCGGACCAACGCGCGCCTTCATCATGACTGTAAAACATAAATAAAGTTAACAGTATGAAGTAAGCAAATCTTCATCCTACGTGCTTTAAGATTCCTACCTATCTATGCATCTAACATTAACATCAAAGATACTAACATTATGGCATTGTGCTCGCGCGGTACATGTATCTGTACATTCGGCCCTATTAATGACAAGAAAACTGTGAAGTTGGCAGCATGTGATGTTCAATCAGTGTTTGGTTCCTGGAGTTTTCACTCCTTTACGAGCAAGGCTAACGCTGTACAATCAAAGCAATCCGTCTCATCTATATTGACCTGTTAACTCTTTTTTCCCGAACCAGATGCCTACTGGTCGACAGCTTTTCTTCCAGTTCACAGATCTACGGTAGTGCCGAGGTTTTTCCACCCAGTCAGCCGCCTCGATCTAGTAGGGCGTACGGCCATTCAGCCGCGTTCAATGCGCTGTCGGCGCGCCCTTTGATGTTTCCTTACAGTGGGCTTTGACGGATGCCGCGGAGTGGAAACGCATCTCAGCTCGAACTTTGACAATCACATTTGCCGAATATGAACAGCTGTGGGCTGCTAAATGTATCCGTGATCCGATAGCATCATTACTGCACGAAATTTCTTGAACGGTAGATTATTGGTTACTACTTACTACTAGTCTGCTTTTACTGGTATTTGACAATATAATAATTCGCACCTACTGGTTCAAATTGTACTAAATCTTTCACATACAAGTAACGTCCTCATGTAAACGCAGAGACTTAGCCGCTCACATCAGACTACCATAAGAAAATGAACAATTTTCTACTGAAATGTCCGGTGATCAAGGATTTATGTGAACCGAAGACATCAGCCATGAGAAACGCACAAAATCCTACCCGTATCACCTACCGAACTCTGCAATCGATCCTTGCGCTGTTACCGCTGGGACTCTTCAGCCCTGCCGGTTCCTTCTCTGGACGCACGGATGCATGTGCCTTGCCATCCTTGTCGTCAATCTTTAGCGTGATCGTCCAGGTGGATGCCGCGATGTCTGGGTAGTCGGTCTGCTCGTCGACATTCAGTTCCCCCGTGTATGTCCACTCGCCTTCTGTGGACCCATCCACCGAACAAATCAACTGGTCTGTCGGAATCTTATACGATAGGCTCAGCGACTCGTTCGTTGATGAACAAGAAGCTGGTTTCGGCATGGTGTTACAGTCCGAAGTAAACAAATCAAAGCCTGGAAACAGTCGCACAGATAACACTATATGAGGGGTTAACAATTTTTAGAGAACTAATTCACGTTCAAAGCTGAAAGTTCGTGAAAAATCTGACACACATCATCTCAGAATCGTTCGGTCGCAGATCGCATCATGCAGAGCTGTTACACAACGGAAACAGGAACCCAGGTCAAGCGGGAATACGGTACTGGTCAGACATGCTAATTACGTTCACTGCTTGCCGTTTACATCCGGCATCCAGTATAGTACGACCAGGCAACCTTGCTGAGTACGAACCTGTGACTCATGGCGGCTCTTTTGACTGTCAGCAAATCACGGTAGAGGATGCTTGCATGCTTGTACAGTGATGAGAAGTAGAGGAAATTGTTGTAAAAAACAATTAACCATGCAACAGAAAAACACTATAAATTTGACATCTGTGTTGCATACATATGCTTTTGCAGACATACAAAACAGTGAAAAATCAGATTACAATTTCGCTTACGGCTAGCTTACTCCTTTTGTTGGCCTTTCGACATTAAACTGAGCCACTATTCTACAGTTACCATACCTCCAAATACAATCATGATCAATAGCTAATCTTTAATTGCCTCTTTGAGCTTTTTCCACTCTTATGCGGTACATAATGTAACACTATCAATGTCTGCAATCATGAGAAAGCCATGCAAAGTGAAACAATGCCGGTTTCGCACTTATAACCGCATCTTAATTCTCGTTGTAAAGGTGTACAATATGTTGCTATATATTTTTTAAACAGAGACTGTCCATCTTAATGCAACGCGGAAATGCACTGTGCGTTATGGGCACAGTCCCAGATTCTGTCGGTTTTGAGGATGTGTTCATGTTATAGTTTTAACGCATTTGTGTCAACATTCTGTGAGCAGGAAAAATAAAAAAGTACGATATGTTGCTCTGCATATGGAAATTAACCGAGTGTGCTTACTAATGAGAGACTAACCAGCTGCTTATGTAATGGTGTGGCCTTCGGCTTACAACGCCCGAAAAGTCAAAAAGGCATTTATGTGTTTCGACTAAATGTATGGCTGTTTGGAAGGGCTTGGCACAGCCACTATGTATGTACACTGCGATAGTCCATAGCATTAGTAAACGTTTGCGGTATTTGTACACCCACCGAGGCTACTGTAATAACCGTACTATTCTGTGCTACAACAATCAAATTAACAACAATTTGGCGAAAAACTGAAAGCTGCTGTTCAAACTTTTCGCTGCTACAGCTGTTTTAAGAACAGCTATCATTTAAACCAACAAAATGCGAAAAATGCCATTGGTACAAGTCAGTACAAAATTAGTAGCCAAAAGTTTCGTTGCGAAATAATAGGGCGCACTGGAGATGAAAGGTATAAACCTAATCGGATCGTGCGCGACTGATTTCAAATTCATGTTCAAACCCCCGGTTAAATTATGTGATACATTCGACCCAGTTTTACAAAAACGACCCCGTTTCTGGCAAATAGGCATACCGTACCCTTCTTCGCTTTGCTGTTAATAACGACTTGCAAAATACTGAAACTGTTGACGCATTCCAATAAGATAAAACACAACCAAATCCTGGTGTCGTTTGCGCCAAATTAATCGACTTAAACAGAAAAAAAATTTGAAACGTATTATAACGGATAAAATCATTCTCCTGTATGTCATACCTGAAATATTTTAGTAACTGGATCTTACGCATCGTCTTTTCCAGATTGAATGACGTGCCATTATTCTACGGTCACCATACTTTGAGAACACTGCCAGTTTCCGCCACTCAGCCACTGTGTGAACTATGAAGAACAATAATAAAAGCAACGCCGTGTGTAAATGTTAAATCCGTACTGTAACTGTCTCTGAATTCCCGTGGTAAAGGTGCACAAATTGTTGTTCCGCATGAGGAAATTGACCGAGACTGCGAAGAGGCAGAACAGCAGCTGTCGGAAGTCTGGGCCGGACCCACAGCGTGCTCTAAGGGCAGCAGATGGAAGGAACGACTCAAATTGCGATGCACTTTCGTTTCATGGTCTTATAGCCCTCAGCTTCAGACTCACTAACGAATCAGATGCAGAGTGTGATGCGCCCACTTGTAGGCGGACACTCTACACAAGGTCACAAGAGTAGTTTCGTAGTTGACTGTAATAGTTTTGCTTACGGAATGAATGGTTGTTCAGTGGTAACAGTTTATTGTAGTTCTGTTAGTTTTTCATCCTGGTACCAAGTTCTTTCGAACAACTTGGCCTGGTACCAGTTTTCATTTCCGCGTACTTAATGTTCCTAGTGCCAACAACATAAGATTTGTATACCAATGTTCATCCAGAGGAAACGACGCGCGTTCAGGCGTAATGTACGTACATGAAATAAGTATGTCGCACGAGACAAGTAAATTGAAGTAACGCTCACTGATCAGAAATTGTTACATTTTTGTTTGATGGATTTCCCTTGACAGTTGGTACGGTCTTTATCTTGAAGTACTCGTACTATGCATATGTGTTCTCTGCGTGTACTGAAATATTCGTGACCTTTATTATTTTTTTCACTCTTGCGATCCGTAGGCTATACGGAGGAGTTTTTTGATTGGCGATGAAGTCATTATCGATAAAAAGAATGAAACCGAATTTTAAAAAAAACAGATCACAACAACCACGAAAGCGAATACCGATAGATCGTGTTCGGTGACTTCACATTTTTATGGTCACGTTTTCATGGTTGATTCGATGGTGAATCAGTTGATTTGCGCTGCATATTGGCCAATAAACATTACGGCAGCCTTCTGCAACTTCTGCAACCCATGTTCTCGAGCAAAACATAAACGCGTAACGGCATTCTCCATCGTGACGGAAGCGATCGATCAGGCATGTTGCTCGCATTCAGAACGAAGTGTCTCCTTGTCGTACGGTACTGGTCCGCAGCAATCCAAATTTCTTCCAGTGTGTCATCCCCGGCGACTGGAGATGGATCGCCATAAGTAAAGGACAACATAATTTTCAATACTTTGAAGTATCTTTACAAGATGCATAAGGCACCGCTGCTAAAAGATTGCCAGTGGTCAGTTTGTCCTTCGATTCTCGGTGTAACATCCACGATCTTGCACGTATGATGACTGGTGGTTGTGGTTGTGTGCGACCGTAGTTGTCGGAATAACAGGTAACCATGCAGAACCTGCTCGGTATCATTTCAAAAATTCACTACTATATCACGCATAGCGGTTTTTTACCTGCTTAATAAACCGATTTTCTTGTTTCTCAGGAATGTGAAAAGACACAAATCGATCTAGTGAGCAGACGTAGAAAACCTGCTGTCACTTGCATGTTGGAGGATTCGCGAAGGCACAACAACGGGAAAACAAACTGAGTACCGAGTCGACTGCGGAGAGAATTCCTAGGCATACTCCAAATAGCCGTAAACACAATCTTCTCGAACCACTTCCACTTGTCATCCTTTGCCATGCGGCCGGGACACGCACATTTCCCATCGGCCCTGACCAATCGAGCGCCTTGCAGGAGGTTCACTTTCTGCCAGTGCAAAACGAATAGTATTCGTTTGGCTCTGGCAGACAGTGAAGCTCGCTGTTAAACAGTGGTTCAGAAGCCTAATACACCACAATCGGCAATCAGTTATAGAACAAACTTGTTCGAAGGTGCTTTGACGACCTTACAGACTTTACTTTAAAAATGTTCTGTGGAAGAAAAGTTCTCTATAAAAAACCAAAAGAAATTGAATACCTTGCAAATCTATGCATCTAAAGCGGTTCAATACATTGACTGTTGAGCAGAATTACACGTTTTTGAAAACTTATTTTTCAAAAACGTGTGATTACGTTCAACAGCCGTACAGCTGCACGGACTCAAGGATTGCAGAGTTTCGGTTAATATCCTCCACTAAAATATCCGGCAACTGGGGGAATTGCAACAATAAAGGAACGATTTTTATTTCAAACTTTATGGTCTAGCCCATTGTTGTTAGCCAGAAACGTCATGGTCCGAAGCATAAAACAGTGATTACTGGGTGGTGCTATTCTTTTGTGGGAGATTAACTGCCGCGAGTAGACCCATAACTTATGGGCCATAAGGCCATAAATACATATACCACCAACGCGAAATCGAGGTACCTAATAGAATATTATTGCATGCATTAGACCTTGTGCCGTGGTTCATTCATGCTTCATCGAGTGCACGACTGAAGTATCTGCAGCCATGCATATGGCTGATTGCCTATTAACTGCTAACACAACCAGATGATCCTCTTCTGGGCTTCCAGCGAAGCGTGAGGCTGCTCGTTGGCGTCGACGCTTGAAAAGTATTGCTCGCCGCCGAACAACGACACCATCAGCCGTTTTTGTTGTTTTTTCTTGTCGAGAGGGGGGATGTGTTGAAATAATAACAGTAATGGTATCGCATATGCCGTTAGAGAAACTGAGAACCGGATCAAGAGTTATACTTTAAAACAAAATTACGGCGACTGGTCGAAAAGTGGGTGCTAATTAACCAAATCAGCAAAGAAGGTGTCTTGCAGATATGGATAGTAATGTCAGAATGTTTGCAGCTGTGCTGGATCACATATGCTAGCGATCGAATAGCGACAAGTACAGTAGCAGTACTGACAACTGACAGTGATCATGAGGTATACCCAAATCCATTCCGATAAAGCGATTCACGAATGACGCACATTTATTCTTTCTCTTTATTCATTCTCTGACATACACAGAAACCACCACTGATATGACGTACTCTCCAGACCACTGTCTGATCTGGAGTACTACCAACCAGACACAGTCGGTTCGGAGGATCTCTGGACTCTCGTTCTAATGTGGAAGAATCTCTCTACTACTTGCTAGCTCACAGCTACTACTTAACTTCCGTAAGGAAGATTCTTCTTTCTTACAGAGGTCACCAAACACGCACAAACTTCCGTCTACACGTAAGTTTAATCAACACACACACTTAACCAGAATCTTCTGATTACCACTCTCTTCTCTACACATTCTCGCATCAACTTTGACTGATCACTCTCAACGACGATGGCATTCTACAGGCAATCACATCCACGCACAGACAGTCGTACAAACAGTCAACAACAGCAAATAAGAACACGTTGCGTAAAGCATGTTAGTACAAGACACACCTACAACGTGATATCCAGACTAGCACGTCAGATAACTTAACTTCAAAAGGATGCAGCGCAATAAAATTTATCGCTTTGGCTTGAGCGTCTTCAAACCGTGTTCACGCGCAAAACACAGATACTGGACAGCACTTTCCGGTCCGATAGACTCCGCCATTTCCCTTTGACATGCAGTCCGCAAATCGTGCATGTCAATTGTCATATTTATCTGCGGCAGTCCATAAGTGCTCCAGTTGTCCATTTGCCTGTACAAGTCCTCGAATGTACGCAAAACGAAGCAGGACCTCCAGAACATCTGCACTGATATCATTGATCTTGACCACTCCCGAGACTTTCTTCTCCATATCATTTTGGAACATGGCAGCAAATCCTGGAGACTGGGCAGCCAAAATGGCCCGATGAGCGGGAAATTCGCGACTCTCGCAGATCAACATGCAGTCCGAAAGGGTGTGGTCATGAAGAAGCTGTTTTAAGTCCTTTTGATCCACGATTTCTTCTGTGGGCTGCTCAATGTGGAAAGTCAGGTAGATGAATACATGGGCTCCTTTCCGCAGGTGATAGTGGTATTGTCCACAAAAACCAGGACGACGATCGGTCAGAGCAGCGAGGTTGTCCTCTCGCGAAGCAGATTCCCATCCATTCGGGACGATTCGAAGGTCACAAGATATGCTGGCTCTCGACCTAAATGTCGAAATCACTTAAATTACATGGAACAAATAAGCACATTACATCGAAACGATCCAATAGATTTTCATATAAAAATCACAACTTTACAGTACGTGCATGCGTGTATATGTTCTCTGTTCTGCGCAGAGATGCATCAATAGGTAAACTTTATCTCGTGTAAATATTAAATATCACAAATGTCATTGCACTACGAGTATATACGAGCAGTGCTAGTATACATAAGCCGTGACATACCGAATTTTGTACTTCACTGCAACTTCACTGCTGGAACATTCAACATCGCTCTTGGGCTCCTTGGGACAAACGGTTCCAGATACTTTGTTGTTACCATCTCCTACAGCTAATGTTACTGTCCACACGGAAGACTGGGTAATCTGGCAGAGCCTCCAGAATAACATCATCAGCATAAGTCCAGATATTGTACGTGGACGGATTTCCACAGACAAACCGCTCAGTTGGAATATCATACATCAAACTCAGTGCCCGTGTCGCGGATTTGTTTGGTGTGAGGACAGTCATGTGGTGCATCTGGAAGCGTGCCGCAGTGCGAAGAAATCAAAAATGCAAATCAAAAGCAGAGTTTATGATGAAGCAGGCTTTTCCGTACGTTTTGTTCTTTAAAGAGCGCTGGTAAGGAGAAAGTTAATGTCTGCGTAGTGCGAAGACTGCAATCGTCGAACGACATGACACGTTTTTCGAACGAGTTGAGTCACTATATATTTTTGGGCACGCTGCGTGCATGATCAAAATTTGACAAGATCGGAAACAGAGTGCGTGTGTCACGGTGTGTGTAACTAGAGCTACCGAGTATCGATCGAGTGGAACCTTTCCATGGTCACTTCCATCGTCTCACAAGCCAGCAAAAGCGCTAGTATATACAGCAAGTAACTCCAAATTATTGCCGGTTGCGCCAGTAATAACTGGGTACTTGCGGTAACCTGCGGTGTACAATACATGTCAGTAGAGTGATGTGTGAAAGTAAGCAGATTCTGAGATCCGCCCAATTCCAACGATAAAGAATAACGGATAGTATTAACTGTTGTCCCTAATGAACAAGTCGTAGCAACTGGAAAAGCCAGATGAGCACTGCACACCTGCATACATACGTTTTTCACTTCAGATCCCACGGCGTTGCAGTACAAATCGCATTCCAGTGTATGGCTCGTAGTACGAATTTAAAAGTTTAACTCGTACAGGTTAAAATGCTGCAAAATTTATTGTTTTTTGCTGATATTAAAAGCAAACAGATAACGGTGACCTTTCCATAGTACGTACGCATAACCTTTCATTTTATAGTGAATTGAATTCAATATAGCAGGAGCCACTAATCTTACAGCAAATTGCTCAAACGTTCTACATCACTGATGCTGAATGCTTCCTGACAATAGAGCACGAGCATAAAAGAAACACGGAGCGATTACGAGGTTCGTTATTGACCATAATTATGTATGTACAGTATGTAGTACGAAGAGCCAAACCCCGTCAGTTGTGTGTAAAAATGAAAACAAACGGAATACGATGATTTTCTCGGGTAACTGCAAAACCTCGTCTCTACAGTAGTGTACTTCTGTATTCAGAAGATGGCTTTGTGAAAGTACGGTACAGAAAGTTCGTTACTGTCCGTACTACCCGCAACAGCTAAGATCTTGAGCTGAAGCGCTTGATCTTTTCTGGATGTTTAACAACAAAGTTTAATTTATCTTCGATATACCTTGTCAGCAGGTATTCATATAATCATGGCCATTCATGAGCAAGCACAAGGATTCCATAACGTGTTCGGCTGGGACACGACAGAACGCACTCTGTCCACAAGTTCTCCGAACCACATTGCATTACTCACGTAAGGAAGAGTATGTAAAGTACAGCTTGGAAGAGTTTGCAAGAAGCTATGATTTTCTATGCCTGTGTAAAAATCGGTCGCATTCGCACTCATAGTTTCAAGCTTCGATCTTCAAGTGGACAGTGGCATGTTGTTAACTGCTATGCACTTGCGTTTATTCGACGGAACTGGAAAGTGGAAATCACATCGTCATTTTTACTTCTTTTATAAACTTGTAAGAAACTGGAAACTAGAAGTGCACAAATCGAAAATAATGGATAATCGGACACGATCGATACAACCGCACACATCGCCCCACGTCAACCATGTATATCCAAATGAATAGAGGTGAGCACTCTGACATTTACTGTATATTTCGTACACCGAAGCATAAAGAGTACAACCGAAGTGCGGCTTATTACCTTCATCGCGGGAACCATGGTGCACAAATATGCAGAACTAACAATCGCCACACAGAATCAGAATGAACATTTAAACATTTAATGAACATTTAATTCAGTGCTTCTGGATGATCCCCGATAAACTTGGCAGCCGCCGTCTGCAGCTTGACCAAACCGTGCTCCTGGGCAAATTTCAGGTCACGGAAAGCCGAGCCCGCCGTGACATCTCTTGTCATTTCGAATTCACACACATTATACAGCTCCTGCATGCCGTACTTCTGCGCCGCAGTCAACAACTCCTTGAGGTTCACTCGATCGTCCAATGGTGCTCGCGTGTAGGCATACTTGATCATAGCCGCCAACTCATCTCGTCGAATGTCGGTCATCCAGTAGCTTGCGAATCCCGGAGCTCTATTGTTCATCTGGTTACGGAAGATAGCGTCGAATAACGGAGATTGCACAGCCAAAATTGCTCGATGAACGCGAAACGTTTGACCTTCGCAAATCAGGGAGCTGTCGGTGTACATGCCGGTGTCGTAGATTTTGTTCACATCCGCTTGGATACTTCGCTTCTTTACGTAGAATGTCAGATCTACTGACATGTGTGCTCCGTCACGCAACTTGTAGTGGGAGTTGCGGCTTCCATCCGCTAGAGCGCGGAGATTGTTGTTTTCAGAAGCGGTGACATATCCGCTTTTTACGATACGGTAGTCCGCCCAGACTCCGCCGGGTAAAGGGCTGTTTAACAGAACACATGCACATGACAACTACAGATAAGTAACCTTTTTTTGGTACGTACTGCCTGTTTACATGTGATAAGTGACATCTGATAAGTCATAAAATCTGTGTAGTGAAAGCCGCAGTACATTATTCACAAATTTAGGAAGCGTAAAGAAACTTCTGATTTTCCCCATGAGTAGTAAAAACAATGTGTTTAAGCTATAAAGAAGTGCTCGGGTTCGTGCATCAGTCCCGTACCGAATTCGGCAGTCCACCATTACATCGTCACCACTGGGACTCTTCAGCTCCGATGGATTCTCCTTGGGACGAACTGACGCGATAACTTGTCCGGAAGGGCGGTACTTGTACCCGATGTTCAGTGTAACCGTCCAGATGGATGGAGGAATATCGGGATAATCCAGCTGCTCGTTAACACGCAGATCCATCGTGTAGATCCACTGGCCCTCTTTGGCCCCATTACCCGTGCAAATCAGATGGTCCGTTGAAATTTTGTAAGACAGAGTGTGACCGTCCTTCTTCGATGTGCACTTTATCGGCTTTGCCATGTTGTTGATGATGTAGAAATGTTCAAACAAACGCGAAAATCAAAAGAAACAAGCACGACAATCACGTGGTATACAAGATTTCAGAGAAACAAGCTCTGCTGTTTATGATGTTGGCTACGCACACAGACAGAGCAATAATGAGAAACTGATTCTTGAAAAGTGAGACGTGATATACCGGTGGACTGCTCATTACGAAAACTGATCCCCATTCAAGCGGAACATTCGTACTGGGCATGCATTGTAACTCCATATCGAGTTTGGTTTAACCACCCACCCGGACATCGGACGGCATTATCGGGCAGTCCAGCCGAGTAGCTCTGACTCATGCATTGGCTCTTCTACTGGCGGTGTTTGGCTCTTCTATGGCATTGGCGGCGAGCTTTTCATCTGTGGCACGGGCGGCGAGCTTTGGAAGTTTTGTCTAGATCTTATCGTTACCACGTTCTCCGTTGGAGCACGTGCATGCGTAACTGCGTATGGGATCTGTTATAATACTATACTTACTTCGTATACTTTGTAGGTAAAGGTAATAGTAATAGTAAATACCGCTACGTTAGTTTTCATTGTAGTGCCGTTCGATGTTGACTAAATTAGCACATGGAGAAGGAGAGTGCTTATAATTATGTGTTGACGAGGATTTAGATTTTTTATTTACAGTACCCGTGCATTTGGTACAATCAGCTGAGTGTTCTCTGGACGCTGGCGTAATGAGTCAGCGGCAGCATCCATACAACAAATGGCTGAACGTGTCGATTATACGATAGGGACCACCGCATAAACATTTTACCCTTATGGACCCACTTTCACCAAAATAATAAATAAGCAAATCATCTAATAATCTGTACTAACCGGTTAGACGGACAACACAGACAAGTACACCAATTAAACGCAACATTAACCTACCTTAATCTGCTCGCTAAAAAATTAACCAGCCGCATTCCATCAAGCTGCTCATGTCATGAAAAAAACCACATACTCCAGACTAATAAACCACCTATTCTGCGGGACACAAAAACCAATACTTCCACAACCAGGAAGAACAAAAGCATTTGGTCTATAAAAAAATCCCCGTAAAAGGTCGTTTGCCCCCTGACTGGCTTTTATCACCATTCTCTGCGAACAAAAAGGTCACCACCGACGCGTTCATATCTTGGCGGAATCCAACCCCAGCTTGGCCGGAATCTGCACTGAATCCAGCTCGACATTGCTGGCAAAGACGACGGAGTAGATGTAATCCGTGTTGAGCGTAAATGTGCTAAGCTGCACAGACCCGGGTGTGCACTGCGGAAGACCGGAGGCGGTGGGCTCCGGACGGTCCAGCAGGCGCTTCTGCATCTTCTTGATGAATTCCGTCAGACTGTGACTTTGTCAAAGTCTTCGAACGGGGTGTAGTTTTGCATCAGCCGGAGGATTTGCAGTGTCAAGAATTAGTAACCCCAGTTCGATAACGGAGAAAGTCGTTGTTTCACGACGTTCAGCTATCGTTTTCATTTGTATAGTGGAAAACAGTGGCACAATTTTCCTAGGAAACGTGTGACGAAGTATCACTTCTAGATCTACATTGCTGGTAGAATATTTATAAAATATAATGGCATGCTTTGAACTCAGCACGCAATCCTTCTCAAACCAGTCATACAATAATTCAAACGAATTCACCAAATTTCTTTACACTCAAGTCTGTTTTAAAAATGAACAGCAGATTCTACGATATAAAATTGCACATTGTGTTAACCAAACTGCGATAAAGATGCTGACATGAGCATTAGACAGAACTTTGGACATGTTGATAATACTACCAATGTCGTCGTCTTTGGCCTTCCTGGCTTGCAGGATGTGGGCGCACTCCGCGATGGCGCCCATACCGGACATCGTCCCCGCCGTTGTGGAACGTTGTGCGGGGACGGACGGCCGGTAAACCTACAAGATGGAATGAACCGTTGGAACGTGGCATGACTCGATAAAGGACATCTATACCGATTTGCACGAGTAAATTTATGTTAGTACCGTATTCGAAACTTTGTATCGCATCGTGTACTTTTCCGTTTTAGCTGTACCGCTTTGTTCCCTTTTTTGTTACACATAATTCTGGATGACAAAAACACGATATCCATATGAACTTTCTTGATGAAACTGCAGATCTACGGGTTACCATCTGACCTAACCGATTTTATCAATTTCAAGCCAGACATAAATTTATTTTCAATGTGCATCAACTTTGACGAGAAAAACCATTCTCACAGAAACGCATTAGCATATTTAAACGCACAATAAACCGAATTGTTTTCGTTTCACTGTACGGTAGACCTCGAAAAAGCTGAGGAAAAAAGTGTTTGAAAATGTTACGTGAACTTTTGACCGCCACAACAGACAGAAAGTCGCCTTATTTTTTCGGCGATGTTTTTTCCGGCCATTACTCTACAATTTCTCTCCAAGCACATTGTCGGTATCGGTACAGTATATGTCGGTACACATTTCGATCGTCATTACCTGTTAAAAAGCTACCTTTCAGATTTAATACGCATCTCGTTCGTTATACAGCGATTTCTCCAATGTCCGAATCTTCCGACGTAAATCATTGTTTTCATTGAGCAACTGCTGATTCTGGATCAATATAACATGCTGAAACAGCAGATTAGATAAGCAACACTCCACTTCCTAACAACAAAACATTATCCATATCAGCACATCATACATCTCCCGTTGTCCGACGGGCATGCATTCGGCACCCAACTAACTGATCATCTCTCAATTGAAAGCCTAATACAATCCCGAATAAAAAATGTGTAGGAATAAGTTAACAAATATTAAAATCACACCCCAATTTCTAGTAGCATTCCCGATTGAAGCGCTGTCCAAACTGGCCATGTATACTAGGGCTACGATTGTGTCCGCGTCCGAGAACCGCCTTCCATCGTAAAAAAACAACTACGTCAAACATTCCACATATAAAAACTTGAATTCACGAAAATTTTATGTGCGGACATTTACAGGCTCCAAAGCGGAATTGATCTGACACTATGGTTCAATCGGCTACAGCGGTTATAACTGCGCACCATGATTACAAATAAAATGATTTAAATTATTTCATTCTATCATATCGTGCAAAAAAATCAAACGGAAAGTTAACGAAAGAACGGAAATTCATGCAAATATAAAACGCACGCTATCACAACACGTGGGTTAGCCAGGCAACGTGCCTTTACACTACAAATCCTACAACGATACACTATGCTCCATTGCAAGTCAGCTATAGGCCACCTTTGGTATTCGCCTAACACGTCTGCCAAATTACCAGGAATAAAATTGTGATGAAAACATTACAGAATCAGACTTATAATACGCTGCAAAACCTTCTAACCGAGAACAGTGCGTTAAAATCCGTTGGCGAATTGCTAAAAGCAACAAATTAACGCACAACAGATATGACCTTTCCGCAATCCACAGGCCATCGGCCGTTCGATATCCGATCGCAGCTTCTCCATGCAGTCCACTTATCAAGTACGGAAGACCATTGGCGCGGTTGATCTCTCTGCTGTGGCACATGGTACGATAACGGAAGAAGAAATTCTTGTACGTTCATGTGGGGAAAATCATATTCCATTAAGCGGTGGTAGAAGCGGTGTTGCGGAAAATACGCTCTGATGGATGCAAACTAAAAAGCAACGGTTCTTATTTCAGAAAACGTTCGATTATTTGAAAATTATGTATGAACTAGAGCACAATCGCAGCAGTACCACGTTCGTAATAGCCACTGGTCTACGCATTTCGCACCATACCGATGCACGAAACACTTTCGAGCAGCAATCCATTTCACAGATTACTGACTTGTCAGTCGATTACTTACATTACTGGATCGAGTTCCAATCGATGCAGGTAACCCTCAAAATTTAAAGGAACTGTTTTGTAAAAAATTCAAAGTACGTACTGTTCAACTCGCCTACGTTGTATACCTGTAAAACCAAAGTAGAATTCAACAAAAATTCCTGTTACAAACTTTTCCAAAAACTGAAAACAAAAACCCAACGGATGTAGCAAATAAAAAAGAATGAACAGCTAACAATCCTAAATACTTTATAATTATACAGTATGTAAACCTTGATAGAGATGAAATAATATCAGGAAACTGAATCTTACCCCCGAAAAAATGAAAAAACACACAACTTCTTCAGACAACACATATGCTAAAATCTATTCCAAATAGCGCACAAATTTACTAACCCGGATGGATATCCACCCGCTCTGATCCGTATCGTATATAAAAACAGAATGTATTGTAATGTCCCGAATGTAATTTTTTACCAGGGGAAAATCATATACCATACGTAAATTCCGCACAGTGTTTTGATGAAGAAAATATCGTATACATCGGTAAAAACTGTTTCTAGCAGATGTCATCTAAGATTCTTGGTCAGACTACAGGCGCAGAATCGTCTCAACAGTTATGTATGCCACTGCACTACATTCATCGACCGTAGCATACGTTGATAGCGCTTGAATCTTGGTCCATAGAAAAGAAGCGACTATCACCCAAATGTAAATGGAAACCAGAATGCGGAACATAATCTCTTGATCGTTCTTTGGAACACGGCTTACGTGGTGCAGTGGCATTTGCACGAGATAGAGTTTACGCACGTATTGCTATGATTTTTATATTATGAAAATCTGTTTGATTAGTAATTTCTTGTACAAACAGCTAATGTGCTCGTGCTTCTGCTTACCAATTGTTTGTGTGCGCTTCTGCGTAATGTGATCATGTTTTTGCGTGCCATGTAAGGTACGTAATTTCGACATTTAGGTCTAGTGCCAGCATACCTAGTGACGTTCGAATCGGCCCGAACGGATGGGAACCTGCTTCGCGAGAGGACAACCTCGCTGCTCTGACAGATCATCGTCCTGGTTTTTGTGGACAATACTATCACCTGCGGAAAGGCTCCCATGTATTCGTCTACTTTACTTTCCACATTGAACAGCCCACAGAAGAAATCGTGGATTGGAAAGATTTGCAACTTTGTTCAGTGGCTACAGTTTACTGTAGTTGTACTACTTTTTTATCCTGGTACCAAGTTCTTTCGTACAACTTGGCCTGGTACCAGTTTTCATTGGCACATCATGTCCCTGTCAACAACATAGGATTTCAGGCGTACCAATGAGCATCCAGAGGAAGAGGCGCGCGTTCAGGCGTGCCGCGTAATGTGCGTACATGCATTAGCGAATGTATGACCTACGAGGTAAGTATTGCTCATTGATCAGAAACTGTTACACTAGTGTTTTGATGGCTTTCTCAGTTTCTCTCGACAGTGTACGGTCTTTATCTTGAAGTACTATGCTGCTAGCGAATAGCTACAAGTACAGTAGCAGTGTGTGCTGACAAGTGATGTTTACCCTAATCCATTCCGATAAAGCGATTTACAAATGACGCACATTACAGCAATTCAACCACAACACAACCAAAGTATTGTACAAGGATATACTGACTGACAAACTGAAAAGCAGTTTCCGCACGGGAAGAAAGTGCGTTGTCTGGCACAGAAACCATCACTGAACTTCAAAAGGATGCAGCGCAATAAAATTGATCGCTTTGGTTTGCAGCGTCTTTAAACCATGTTCACGAGCAAAACACAGATACTGAACAGCGCTTTCTGCTCCGATCGACTCCGCCATTTCCCTTTCACATGCAGTTCGCAAATCCTGCATATCGTATTTGTCTGCGGCAATCCATAACTGCTCCAGTTGTCCAGTCGTCTTTACAGATCCTCGTACGTACGCAAAACGAAGCATGACCTCCAGAACATCTGCACTGATATCATTCATCTTGACCACTCCCGAGACCTTCTCCTCCATATCAATCTGGAACATTGCAGCAAATACCGGAGACTGGGCAGCCAAAATAGCCCGATGAGCGGGAAATTCGCTGTTCTCGCAGATTAACGTGCAGTCCGACAGGATGTGGTCATGAAGCAGCTGTTTTAAATCTTTTCGCTCCATGATTTCTTCGTTGGGTTGCTCAATGTGGAAAGTTAGGTAGACGAATACATGGGCTCCTTTCCGAAGATGGTAGTGGTACTGTCCACAAAACCCAGGACGGCGATCGGTTAGAGCGGCGAGGTTGTCCTCTCGCGAAGCGGTTTCCCATCCATTTGGGCCGATTCGAACGTCACAGGGTATACTGGCGCTTGACCTAAATGTCGAAATTACATACGTTACAATTGCACACAAAACATGCATATGAGCACATTACAGATACACGTGCACAGAAACGTACAACAGACCAAAGCACAGGAACATTAGCTGTTTGTATAAGAAAATACGACGAATAAGTCAATGAGATTTTCACATAAAAATCACAAAATCACAGAGTCCCAGCAATGGTCTGCAAGAGCCGCTTGAAACTTATTGAACTGCTGGTAGATAGGTAAGGAGTGTTAAACGTTAAACGTTAAGCGTTAAACTTTATCGCGTGTAATGTCATTGCTACACATGAGATGTGACATACATACCGGATTTTATATTCCACTGCAATTTCACTGCTGGAGCATTTAACATCGGTCTTGGGCTCCTTCGGGCAAACGGTTCCGGATACTTTGTTGTTACCGTCTCCTACAGCTAATGTTACCGTCCAAACGGAAGAAGGTATCTCTGGGTAATCTGGCCGAGTTTCCAGAAGAATATCAGCGGTATAAGTCCAGATATTCGACGTCGACGGGTTTCCACAGACAAACTGCTCAGTAGGAATATCATACATCAAGCTTAGTGCCCGTGTCGCGGATTTGCTTGGTGTGGGAACAGTCATTTTGGTATGTGTGGAAACATGGCGTAGTGCAAGCAAATGCGATAAAGCAGGCTTTTTCCGTACGGTTTGTTCTTTAGAGACCGCTGGTAATGAGGAAGGTAATGCACCAGTGTCTGCGAAGACTGCAATCGTCGAACGACATAACCATGCTTGCCTAACGTGTAAGTCTTAAGTTAATTCACTCTTTCAGGCACGCTGCGTGCATGATCCACAAGCCGTGATGTAGACAGTGGTTTTGGTGGGTTCCGAATTCCCAATGTTTCTCTACACCTGCGCACGTAATAATTG
>JAQGAU010001734.1:0-17903 GCA_034698045.1 Paramacrobiotus richtersi | reverse complement strand
AGTCGCCTCTGTCTCAGTGGTTCTCGTATCGAGGGCCGCTGTCAGCTGGGTTGTGGGAGCGACGATCGTTGTCGTAGATTCGGTGGAGGGCGAAGTCGTCATTATTACCGTAATATGCAGACTGGGAAGCTCGGGCTTAGTCGTTTTTGCTAGGTCCTCCTCTTGAAGTGGGGTAGAGGACAGTAAAATACCGTTCTTTGATGCCAGCAAGTCCGGTACGGCTGTAGAAGTAGCAACCGTATTGGGAGGAAGTTGGGCAATAGTGGTAGAAGTAGGGACCGACGGTTCAGGCGAACCATCGGCACTTGCTGTCACGGTACGCCGATACCATTTGGGTGTCGTTCTATAACAAACGCCCATAACACATATTCCCAGACACCGTCCATGACACGTGACGGGTTCATCCGTGGTAGTTTTTGGCAAAACCGTTCCGTCATTATAAACATGCTCGTTAAACTGGGTTGATGAATTTTGGTACTGAAGAGCAAAGTCTGGGACATCAGAGAGCGCAGGGCCAGCGTTCACCTCCGGATGTGGCTTCTATGAGCAGAAAAGAGTTACTAACTGCATTCTTGTATTTTTGATTGAAAAAGATCTGATCACGCTCTTGTCATTAGCAACCGGCCGTGTCACACATACCGTTCGCGATAACGGCAGTAACTCCATGGGAACAGAAGCGATAGTCACTAGTAAAGCCACACGAAAGTAGATGTATAATTCATTTGAATATTTTTTATAAACCATGCCACTCTATGATCGGAATACAACTAAACATGACATTATGGTAGTCGAAAATATAACATTATGCTTGGAATACGCTGTTGTGCGAAATTTTGGCTAAGGCCTCGGCCGCTTACATTTGTGTATTTCACTGCATCAGTCAGTACACTTTCGAACAGAAGGTTTTGAAGTACAGTAGACAGTTTCATCTCGTTGCTAAAGAATTCTAGCGATGCTTCATTTCCTGCATCATGCAGGAAATGAATCGACTGTCGTATTAACTTCGAGACCGTCCAAGGGTTGCGGTGCCAGTGGCAGGAGTAAACATGTCCGATATGCATAGAACAATGAATTTTGAAATGGTGTGCTTTGGACTACTGTGAAAAGGCGTTTTGGTGAATCTAGATGAGCTGCATAAGGACCGACCATTCGTGAAACATCGAGTGATAAATAGGTCGGCCATGGACAGTTACGTCCCAGTATCTAACCAGTCGCGCGGACTCACATGTACAGTGAATCAACCGGAGCTAATTAAATGTGATTCGGTATTCTTTGGAAATTAGTATCGAGTTCAGCTGTCCAAGGGAGACGTTTCGGCTTCAGGCGGCGCTAATAAAATATGCTCAAACGCGTTCCTTTTACCTTGAAACGGTACTTTTACGGATCTTCAAGTGTGCTCACGCCCGCACCCCCACAACCTTTTGGCGCCGCCACCTTTCAGAAGGCAGTTTAGCAAAGTATAGCTTCATAATTATGCATGTCGCGAATGGAAAGAATGTGTGGTGCCTCTCCATCAGTAACGAAAGTCGGAAGAGTTCTTATCATTTATAGGGATAATTTTTCCCCCTACCAGTTTTCATACATCTGCCCTACAAATGCGGCGTAATATAACGTTTGTTATTCGGTCCACAGTAAAGGTCACAAAAACAGACAAACCATCGTTCCTGTTGCAGGCAGCTATCTATGCAGCGGGAAGAAAGACATCAAAGAAACTATTTCGACGAAGAGTAGACTATAGCTAAATGCAAACATCCAAAATATAAGCCAGTCGTGTCTGGTTACCTTATTACAGGGGGTGGAAATTGTGGTCCTTCGCAAGTAGGATTCTTTGGCCATTTAAAGGAACAACAATATATCAAATAGGGACCATAGCCCCATTCACTTATAGGAGCCATTCGTTTACATGCATCTTTAGGATTGTAATACTGGTCTGGATAATACTGACAAGTCATATTGAATTTGGCCGGTGGCGCGGCTTCTAGCGTCTTTGGCCAAGGATAAGGATGCGCACAAACCGGTAACAGTATCTGTGCGGTCTTCGTAGTTGGGGATGTTGTTATGGTCTGCAATAATAATGTACTTATCAGGTGGTGTACATGTAATACACGTACTTTCTGAAATCGCATCGGTTACACAGGTCAAATCTTAATTTATGCAATCAATGATATTTTACTAGCTGTCCTCCTGGATCTTTTGCGCGCGGTTCTTACTTCTGTCAAACGTCTTTTTAGGAATCGTGACAATGACGCCTTTATTCAAAGCTTTTAAATTGCTGTTTCTTACCATGGATGTGATGGTAACGGCTGTAGTCGATATCCCCGAAGTCGATACAGTAGTTGTTGCAGACGTTGGTACTGTTCCAGATGTCGTTATCGATGGTGCAGTTACCGCTTTCGTATTCTTAGTGGCACTCGCTGTTGGATTTGGTGTTACTCCCAGGGTGGTCGGGCTGGTAATGCTAGGCGTACTCGTTGGCGTTGTTACTGTGGTCGCCATCGTAGTAGTCGTTACAGGTGTTGATTCGGTACTGGTCTCGGTTGATAATACTGTTGTCGGTGAAGGCGTTGTGGTCGCCATGCTGCTTGGTATTGTTGGGGTAGCTAATCACAGATATAATTATTATTTTAATCAAGTCCGAATCCTCTTATAAATATTCCTGAAATTACTTTTGTCTCTAGTCCATGGCATAGGGAATTTGCTTTTGAAATATTGCTGCTCACAGCATGGTCCTGGCACACAGACACCGGCTTCAATGTAAGTCAGTCCGCTATCAACGTAAGTTCCATCAGTATATAGTGCGCCGCCGGTAACACCGTCGCCGGGATCCAACTCGGAACTGATGTCCGATGGGGTCCTGTTGAGGCCTGCCGAGTTGTACTCAATTTTGGAGCACTGGCAGATAGTGCCAAATCCCCAGCGTTCCCACTGGAATTTGTCATCCGCGACATTACATGCACTGTGCTGCACTCCGTCCATCCCGTACACGACTATTCGATCGTCTATAAATTTAATTTATAGACGTTATAACTTATTTATTAATAACTTAATTTATTTAATTTGATTTAATTAAATTATCAACATGTTTCTAAAATCATTTTCATGCACAACTGTACTGAAGCCTGTGTTTATCGTCATATTTCGGAATATGCTCAAATTAACCATGCGCGCAAATTAATTAACATGAATAGCAATATTTTCCACATAAGAAAAAAAAAATATAAGCGCACTGAGTCAGTATACGTACCAATATCTCCTGCAATTGCTGGCTCGGGTAGCTTCACAAATGTGTTCAGTCCTATTTTTTTCGCATTGGCGATCATGGCTTCGTACTGACCACTGCCAGGTTTCACAAGACAAAAGATCAGCATAACCAGAAGGTGCAGTTCAACACACATTGGGATTCGTAAGAATGGGATAACAGTACAATTACAGCTGAGACTATTACAACTGGTGATAATTATTATTCTGCAAGAACAACAGAACATCAACCATGTATTAATTGCAAGAAACGCGGTGAATAGTATGATCGAAACAGACGCGCAGGGAGGATAATATTGGTAAATTTATAAAATGAATGCAGTTTATTGCTCATCCAACAGGAGCGCATAATCCATACTCGATAATGACAATCTACGCACGTATATCGCACGATATATACGAAAAGTTTGCTAACAGTTAATCCGAATCTCTGCAAATCATATTATGATACACAGAATCAAGTTGTACAATAAGCAAATCCCCTGACTCTTTTGATCGAGCAATTTTCGAGTAAAACTGTGAAGTGTAAAATAATCATGTAAACATCATGATCCAGACTCCCAAGCAGTAAAACAGTTTGTCAGATACGACGTGCTAATTTAGACTGAAAAGTATGAACCGCTAATACGACGCAAGAAGAGCGGAATCAAACGAATAAAATACGAAGACTTCTAGGATTTACGCATGAGATCAATATACAAATTACATGTATTCAGAATTGTTCCTTAGGAGGTTAGCGCAGTTTTGGAAATGGATCATAGTACTGGAAACACCTACAGATGGAAGTTCATGCTTAGTAACGAATTATCCGGATACCTTCTCTGACAAAACGGCAACTTGTGAATTACACAGCACCAACCATACTACGACCCAGAAGTGAACATTTGTACTAAACATGCATGCATCTGTTCTACTGTTTTACGTAAGCAGATAATCTGCTTATACTCGTAATAGCAGATTTTGCTTATAGTAGATGTGCAACCGATACATGCAATAATATCGTAATACATATTAATGGAATTATATTGTTTAATGCAACGTTAATATTTGCTGTGTTGACAGACGTTTTCGAAGTACGCCAGCATTGGTTATGGTTACGGAAAAGCGGGCAGACAGCGAACTCATTGTCAGTACTAGTATCGCACTGTACGTGACATTTTCACTCTATGTGAGAAATACGTTTAATGTTTTGAATGAGTACACTTTTTGTGTACATCGACTTCATCAAGCGCATCGACTTTCAGGTTTATTCGAACGAAAAAATAATTCGCTTAGGCGGGGGCGCGAAGCAGAACTTCACGTAGGTTACCAATTATTCTGTAACCCACTGAAAGCTTTATTCCCAGTATTAAAGCGCACTCGCAAAGGATCACCAAAATTAGATGTCACAAATATGCGCGTGTTTATAGGTTAGTCTTTGGCAGGCGGGACTTATACTAGCTGTCTTGGGGGCGGATATTGAGGACCTGTACACAGTGGATTGCCTCTCCATTTATAATTGCAACAGAATCCGAAATATTTGAGCGGAAACTTCTTGACTTCTTCAGCCAATTGTTTACATGTATCTATTGGGTCACGGTATATATCTGGATAATATTGACAGTTCATATTCTGGATGGTGGGGGGTGGTTCCGGTTTTGGTTTCGTAGGCCATTTATAAGGCTGCGCACACCTTGACGGTAGTTTTGGAGTTTTTGGTGTGGCAGTTTCAACCTATAATACACAAGCTTATAACTAAAATGAACGCGTTATCACACCACACTCGTAAACATCATTATTGTGACAGTTCTGGGTGCTGTGAGCCGTAGCTACGGTCGCGATTATTATTAATTTATTATTCACTCATACATAGCATATGTATTCATCAGTACTTCGCGATGTGCCCAAGCTTGATCATACAATGCTAACCGCGCCCCAACATTGAGTCCAGTTAAATCTGCAAAACTAACGAAAAACATTATCATGCCTTTCCAATGCGAGCACGCACTGAAGGAGGGTCTCAATGACAGGTCGCAGTTAGCATTGTACTGATGAAGCTTGTCCCTGCTTGGGCACATCTCGAAGCCCGTTGGAAGCCACAAAGAGTACGTCGTATGAGGGTTGCCGATCAGTATCGTTATATCTCAACGAAATCTATCACAATACCAGCACAGTAACGACGAATATATGGAATATGACGAGAGACGCTTCGGCGTAGTTCATTCTGGGGACTACCGGCAGGCCTTTGTACTGATGAGAAGGGAGTCGGGCAGATTTTGTGATTTATGAAATATAGATAACTTACAAGACCGTTCGGCAAGTAAAATTTAGGAATACTACGGATAGTGCATGGGACTAGTTGCTGCGCGATGTGGCCCTGAATGTGTTAACCTAGGCGAATTTCCTTCTGCAACTTAAACAGATTTGATTTTGTTCTGTAACACTTCAATAATTAAAAAGGTCACCGAATTGATTTGTTTGACAGAGAAAAAATATGTAAAGTAGTTCGATCAGTAAAAGCAGATTGTTACTCGAAACCGTGGTGTCGTGACGTGTATAAAAATTCCAGGAAACACGATGCTCCGCACCGCTGTAGCTGGGCCGGTGAGAATGAGCCAAATGCCCAAAACCAAACAAAACTTGAAAACTGTTAAATATTGATTCGTTTTGTTGGTTATAATTCGCTTCTGCTCCATTTCTCACCAACCTTCTTGATCGTACGTTGTGTCCCGAATGGTTACACTTTACATATGTGTAAATACATCGACTTCGTCAAGTGCAAATGTTCCAGGTTTATTCGAACCATAATTCGCTTAGGCGCGACGAAAATCAGAACGAACGTTTTCGTAGGTTACCGTATACTCTGTAACGCACAGAAAGTGAATTACAGTAGATGACGAAAAATTCTAATGATCCAATTAAAAACTCAGTTTTTGACGGATCACGACCACGCCAGTTGCATAGTCCACGAGTTTCATATGGTAGGCGAGTTTTTGTCAGGCAGGACCTATCCTGACCGTCTAGGTGGAGGATATTGCGGTCCTTCACACAGTGGATTCTTCCTCCATTTATAGTTGCAGCAGAATCCGAAATACTTGAGCGGGTACTTCTTGACTTGGTCAGCCAATTTATTACATGTGTCTATCGGGTTGTAGTGTACATCTGGATAATATTCGCAGTTCATATTCTGGATGCTGGGCGGTGGTTCCGGTCTTGGTAGCGTAGGCCAGTTATAAGGCTTCGCACACATTGGTGGAAGTTGTGGACTTTCTGGTGTGGCAGTTTTAATCTGCAATACACCATTCTTTGTGTAAGTTCTCAGTGTTCTGCAACGCAGCTACGGTCGCGGTATGAGCTAGAAGTAGCATTAGCGCATGACCTATCAGCATAGCGTACACATACGTACAGATATAAACTGTTCATTTTCAGCCTGTGTATTCATTACATTATCAGTGTACTTGTATGTTGAGAGCCACGAAGAGCCGTATGAAGCTACGAAGGCTATAAATCTGTATTGTTATGTCTGAATCAAATCTGTCACAATACCAGCATGGTAACGACCACTATTTGGCACATGACGACAGACGCTTTGGCATAGTCCATTCTGGGTCTTCCGGAATGCCTTTACGCTGGTGGGCGGGGAATCGGGCAGATTTTGAGATTTATGAATTATACTTAACTTGCAGGATTATGCGGCAGGTAAAAGTTTAGGAGTACTACGGGTGCGGGTAGTGGGACTAGTTGTCGTGCGATCACTGCGATGTGACAGTAAATGTGCTGCACTATAGAGGACAATAATTCTGTTCTGATTACGCTGTACATAGCAACCATTCAGTCGAGTAATTCTGTAAACACATTTAATTTTGTTCTATGACATATCATGAGTAAAAGGTCGCACAATTGAACTGCTTAACACAGAAATATTACGTGAAGCAGTTCGTAAAGTCCAAAAACGATCAGAAAAAGCAGATTTTTACTAAAAATATGGCTGGCTTTTTCAGTGGTAATAATTTAATACCAAACTGGAGATACGCGAGGACATCCCGGTGCTGTGCTGCACCTGTGTGAGCTGGCGACATGCTTCGTCCGACGGTTACCTGCGAGCAACGGTAATCGCGCTTTTGGCAGTCCGCAAAACTAATTCTGCCAGATTCTTACTAATCGGCATTTCTGCAGCTGTTGAAGGTCATGTCTATTTAGTATAATAATTGTATGTATGTTACGTAAATCCTGTAAGAACTGCTTCGTCACGTAACAAAGGGGATACCATTATCGCGGTCAAGTTATAAATGCTTGAATATAAAACTTGCGAAATTACAAAGATAACTGCACCGCTCAAAGAAAGCAAAATTTTTTAAAGTCTTAAATGTGTCGTGGCGTGCAAAAAAACACACAGGAAGCACTGTGATCCGCACACTGTAGGCCGGTGGGAAATGGACCAAATGCCCAAATCGTAAACCTTTTAAACAGGAAAATATTGACTGGTTTTACTGGTTCTAATTCTTTCTCACGAACCTTCATGATCGAACGTTAATTACCTCCTGAATGTGCACATTTTCTATATGTATATAAATTTTATCAAGTTCAAATTTTGCAGGTTCATTCAAACCCTATTTCGTTCAGACCGGGACATAGATCAGAACAAACGTTTTCCCAGGTTACCATATTATTCCGTAACGCACAGAAAGTGGGTTGCAATACATTCGGCCAAATTCTAATGATCTAGTTCAAAGCTCTGTTGTTAAAGGATCACGAAAACGTCAGATGTCACATATATCCGCGTGCTTCCATAGGTGAGGGTTTGTCAGCAAGGACCTATCCTGACTGTTTGGGGGGCGGATATTGAGGACCTGCACACAGTGGATTGCCTCTCCATTTGTAGTTGCAGCAGAATCCGAAATACTTGAGCGGATACTTCTTGACTTGGTCAGCCAATTTAACACATGTGTCTTGCGGGTTATAGTGTACATCTGGATAAAATTGGCAGTTCATATTCTGGATGGTGGGGGGTGGTTCCGGCATTGGTAGCGTAGGCCACTTATAAGGCTGCGCACACCGTGGTGGTAGTGTGGTAGTGGTTGTGCGCGTAGTGGTTGTGCGCGTCTGTAAATTTAAGGTGTAAATCATCATATTTACTGAGGACGCCAACAAATGGCAACGATCAGTATAAACTTCGACCGAGATACTTGGACACTGGCCAATGGCCAGAAAGCACTACATATACAGTATAACCAGTTGAAAATGCAGCACGCAGCTGGGTTGCATTTTAGAAAGAACAATAACCGCTCGCCAGCACGCTTAGTTTTTCCGAAACTTTTGACTGCCGAATCGCCAGAAGAGAAAATGTTTTGCCCTGGCGCATCTATTTCTCAAACATTTGCACAGTTGCCATCTTCGCCACCCTTTTTTGGATAATTCCCTTACCAAAATTGATTCTAACAAAAAGGATCTCTTTGTCAGAATGCGCGTCCCAGTTACGTTTTTTCCTCGCGTTCTGAAGTTTTTTCCTGTCTGTGCCTCAGCACAATAATTGCATTAGGCCCTTTGAATAATATTTTTCCAAAAGACCTGGAGACCAGATTGTTTAGTATCAAATGATTCCACTCACAGACTTAATGAGATCGATGGAGGAAAAACATACTCAGTTTTTTCTGGAACAAGGCTTTTTTTCGATACCTTCTTAAAGTAGCAGATCTTATGCCGGACGCTTATCTCCGACCTGGTTGTAATGCATGCACCTTTGTTTAGAAAAAAATATAATATCGTAGGCTCTAAAAATTTGAATTTGAACAGTTGGGAAAATTAAGCGTGGCGCTGCGTTGATTGTAAGTACCGTATCGATGCGCACTTGCCGTGGAAAGATTAACAAACGTTAATGATATTATTAATAACAACGGACAAGATTAATATATTCAAGGAAAATTTTCTAATACCGATTCAATAAAAACTGTAAAACGCAGGCACCACAATCATTATTGCAATTAAATCAAATCTGTATATAAGATTGTCATGCAAATTACTGCAACTAACCGTTGGTTTCGTCGTGGTAGCCCGAGTTGTGGTTGGACGTGTCGTGGTACTAGTGGTAGTCGGGGTTGTCCTTATCGTTGTTGTTGGAGTCGTTGTCGCTGTAGTAGTTCGTGTGGTTGTTGGCGTCGTGGTGGTACTTGTTGTTCTGGTAGTTGTGGTTTCTGGAGTTGTAGTTGTACTTGTTGGAGTGGTAGTTGTAGTTGTACTTTCGGTTGTTGTTGTTTCCGGTGTGGTTGTTGTCGTTTCCGGTGTAGTTGATGTTGTTTCCGGCGTAGTTGATGTCGTTTCCGGTGTCGTTGTTTCCGGTGTTGTCGTTTCCGGTGTCGTCGTTTCTGGTGTGTTTGTTGTTGTTTCAGGTGTAGCTGTTGTCGTTTCGGGTGTTGTTGTTGTTGCCTCTGTGGTTGTGGTTGTGCTGGTCGTTGTCGGAATAGTCGCCTCTGTCGTCGTGGTCAGCTGGGACGTAGAAGCGATGGTTGTTGTCGTTGATTCAGTGGAGGTCGAAGTCGTCGGTATTGGCGTCGTAGTAGTTGTGTCCGTAGTTGTTGTCGCGGTAGACGTACTCGGCGTAGTGTCCGCTAGTTATAAAAGAAATGAAAATTCTACACAACCATTTAGCTGCAGGAACAGACAACGGAATTACGAGGTGATTTAGTCCATGTCGGAGGCGTAACCGACTTGGTCCTGAACAGCTGCTGCTCACAGCACGGGCCTGGCACACAAACCCCGGCTTCGATATAGATCAGTCCAGTGTCGGAATAGGTTCCATCGGTGTACAGTGCGCCCCCGGTTACACCATCGCCGGGGTCTAACTCGGAACTGACATCCGATGGAGTCCGGTTCGTTCCGGCAGAGTTGTAATCGATCCTCGAACACTGGCAAATGGTACCAAATCCCCAGCGCTCCCACTGGAACCGCACGTCCGCAACATCACAGATACTATGCTGTACTCCGTTTCTCCCGTAAACAACAATTCGATCATCTGCAAATTACTTGGGACAGTTATCAGCTGAATCTTTTACTGGCTGGGAGTTTGTTCGCATTACTCTATTTAGACGTTAAAATTGTGATCTCTCTGTCAGTTAGCAGCACTCAGTTTAGCAGTTCCATTTGTTTTATCGGTCTTACGTCAGTTTCCAGAAAATGATGCCATGTGCTCAAATGAGACAGTACTCACCGATGTCGCCTGCAATTGCTGGCTCAGGCAAGTTCACCAAGGTAGTCACACCCACACTTTTCGCTTTGGCAATCTGATCTGTATATTGCGCACGACCCGATTCAGTTATAAAAGCAAGAGCCAATATACGCAGAAAATGTTTGCTTATGCGAGTCATAAATAAGACTGAAGGACAAGATTTCGGAGTTCTTTCTTATTTGTCAGTAATACGCTCAACATCATGGGCCAGAAACAAGACTTCCATCTGAATAGTACGGTAATGGTCGGAGTATTGGTAATACAAAGTTTTCCGAACGCCAATGGACACTATCATAAAGCTAAAGCTATGTGATGTTAATAAGCATAATAATTGCGCGCGTTATAAAGTACGAAAGGGTCCAGTAAGCGCTGTAAATGCACGAAAACACAATAATATCATATTATCGAGAATAAATGCTTAGTAACGTGAAACCTGAATTATATTATTAACAACATTCTTTCAAATTACTTTATCTGCGTACATTTTATTCATTGTACTTCGATTCCTTTACTCCAGGAGTAAGGCCGTTATTCTTTTTGTGCCTTTGTCATGACATGTACGATCAAAAAGATACAGCTAGCTATGGCTAGTGATTTAATTTAGCTTGAATTATTCTTGCACGAATGTGCTCCTCTAGACATGGATCTTTAGGAATGAATTCCTCAGCATTAATTTCCTTGATGGTAACAGCATCGTGGACGGCCGACTCATTTTCACCCGTTGTGTGAACTGTTAAGGTAACGGCCGACAACTTGCTGACGGCATCCACATCGCATAGGGATACCGTGTTGCCTTCGAGAAGAACCGGTGGGTGCGGCAACTTGGGTCTCAGAGGAGGTAGATCGTACGGCCGAATTTGATTCTGTCGATATATGTCTACTTGCTCTTGCAACCACTCATTGGTCTGTTCCAGTAGATCGGCCGCCTTCTCCCTGGCGTTCTTTCTTCTGCTCTGAGCCAAGAGCTGTCGCTGAGCATCGGTCAGATTTGGCGGTTCTTCCGCAAAAATCTCCTCCACGTCCACTTGTTGACCATCTGTAAGTTGTTCGCTAGAATCGTTGGCGATTTCTTGTAGGCGTTCCCTGTCGACACGGTCGAATCGGTGGTGGTATCGCGGCCGCCGACATCGCACAGGCCGCTTACTGTATCTGGTACTGCGGGTCTGTTTGTCAACGATCCTTCTGATGGCATACTGGAGTCTTTGTAAGCCAATCTGACGATGTGCTTTGTGAGTATCTTTTGGATATTTTGCTCTGAAATAATCCGTCACTGGATGGAAGACCTCCACACCGGCTGCGAAGTTGTATTCGACGTCCATTGAGCGCATCATTCCCAGGCGTCGTTTAACATACGTTTGGTATGCTTTTCCCTGGGAATTCAGTCGATGCACAGGGGGTGTGAGTACCGGCAAGATTTTCGGATATTCCGGCCGATACTTGGCTTTTTTCGGCATTGGTTCGTCATTCGTTCCGGTCGCAGTTAACGTTCGCCGCTGCATGGTTGTCGTAAGCTGCGACAAAGTTCCAAATAACGCATTGTGGATTGCCATTCGACGGCTTTCCATGGCCAGATTTTCTGCGAATTGTTAGAGAATGTGTAATACAAAATGGTACATACGGGGAAATTATGCGTGCTTACGATGTTCGCGAAGAACGCGACGCTGGACATCGGGTATCAGTACGCTGTAAACCATTGAGGCGATAAAGGTTTCCTTCTCTTGTTGACTCATTCTGAAAGACAACCAAACGTTAGGCTAGTGTAGCGCTAGCCGTAATGGTAGATGTGTCTTACGCTCTTGTGAACTGCGCTTCTGCGGTTACAATATTTTCCCACGTAGCTTTCTGGTCTCGGATATACGCTTCCTGAGCCAGATATTTTTCGGCCAGCTGTATAGCATTATGAACTGCCCTTTCCGCCGGGATGTGATGATTTTGTTGGAACTACGGCACGAAGAAAGATACGGATATTTTCGAAACAAAACCAAGTCCATGCCGTACCAGTTGAACAGTGGCCTCTTGCTCTACATATCGCCGGTGGTCTTGCTGTCTCCGCCCAGCTTCATGTGCCTCGCGCATTCGTCGTTGAGTTTCCGCAAAGCGTTTCCATCGATCGACGGAGTTAAATTCCAGCTGCCGAACTAGTTCGAAATGCTTTTCACGAAGAATCTCTGTTCCGAGTTGGGCCTCCAAGGATGACAGGAAGCTTTCTATAAACTGCATCTAAAAATAAGCCAAACATCGAATTTACACTCTGCTTGATATTCTGATTTTCAGTCAGTTCCACTGAATCTTTCTGGTCCTGCTTTAACGAAATGGTTTTTTTCAAACTTTACCCTGTGACGGTGGAAGATAGCAGCTCTACCACGCTCTTGCATCTCTTCATAGCGCTGCTTCATCTCGATTTTGGCACGGTCTGTCAGCGCAACATTACCGCGAACCTCATCAATAAGGGCTTTCCTTAATCTTATACCGGTCTGGATCTGTTAAAAATGTATACGATCATAAAAGCAAGATTACACTTTAAAATATGGTGATTTACCATCTTTTGCATCGTTCTGCCCTTGACCAGTTTCTGTATCGTAACGGCCGCACGGAAGGTCTCGATGCTGTCGGTATCTAACGGCGGAACAGTTAACATTGGTCGTGGCATCTCAGGAGGCGCTTTCGGACGCAGCAGAGCGGGTGGTTTGCGTTTCCGTTTCGTTCCCATTACATCCAAATTTCTGTCGTCCAAATTACCACCTATTTCACAAATTCGAAACTGCAGTTCCTATGTTGCTTTCTATCTACGCCGATCTTACCAACGAGATCGAAGGAAATTTCTTCGAATCTGGCCGCTTCTTTGTACTTCCTTTTAACATAACCTTTTGGGCCGTAGATGTTTTCCTCTCTAGGCAAATATATGTCCGCACGGATGTTCGACGGGTTCATTGCTTTTAGAACTTCGGAAAACCCCTGCCAGGTGTCCATATAGTAATCCGATTTATTGTCCCATGTGAGATTAGTAACTATATCCCCTTGGCTGGCCTTTGGGAAATAGCGGCGAGCATCGTGGGCAAAAACTTCCGCTGCTTGCTTCATAAGGTCCACATCAGCCGGATTGGTCTGCCACTTATAGATAGTGCGCTCCATGAACTTGTGCTTCCAGTTGTAGTATCTTCGCCCTAAATGGAGAAGCTTGCAGATGATTTGGCACTGTCAGTTAATTGTGAGTCGGAACTCACAGATATGAACATCATACCAAATAACGGCCATCTCTGCGTCGAAACGGGCCTGCTGATTGGCTTCTAATGACCTTTTGGCTACGTCTATGCGATGCGCTAAGTAGTCTTGGCTGTGCTTCAGGTTATCCCCAAAGGCCTCCATTTTGTCTTCCATATGCCTACGCGAAAGGTGGCCGATAACTTCCACAGTACCACATTCACAAAGAGAAAAGTCTTAGTGAAAAAGTCTTGTATGACGTACTCCTGCATTTCCTTTCCAAGATATTCCCACTTTTCGTGCTCTAGTCTTTCGAACTGTTTCAATTGTTCTTCCGGAGAATCGTACTGACCGCTTCCTTTAAACAGTTTCTGCATCTCTTTCCGCCGTAGTCCGCGCTTAACCAGATTCATCGTTTTGTTGGTAAAAGGCTTACAGTGCTTAGGGTACACTGTATCAAAATAATGATATGCATCTTTCATCTGGGCACCAAACTCCGCCGGGTCAGTTTGAGCTGATTGTGCGCGATAGTCTGTTTGGCAGCCCACAGTGCGAATGTTCTGTGCCTGAAAGTTAAGTCCATCTGTCGCGGGATTGGTTGAAATCTGGTCAGGACCTTTGAGGACTTCTCGAGTAGACGGGTAGTTGTAATCGAGGTATTGAATATCGCCATCAAAATGCGGTATGTTCGGTCTGCGAAGATGTCGTTTTATACATTTGTCGTAAGATTTCCGATTAGCAGATACCTTGTATAACTTTCCAAACGATCTCGTCCTCGAATGGTTTCTGCTAGATCTCGCTCCTTCTTATGCGGAGGTCTGTTCGAAAATCATAACCTATTGGATCATCGCACGTTGAAAACTCTGGGACATCGGTAAAACAAGCTCGTTTTCGTTTTGCTCACTTTGGATATCCGAAATCCATATGGTACGGATACCGTCCGTCATCTTTAAACTGATAATGGCCGCGCTGAGATCGTGGAACACCAGCAAACATATGGGGATAAACAGCCACACATTGCTGAAAAAGGTCAACATCATGAAGGAAGAATCTTCAATTGATAAGCTTGAAGTAAGGTACCAAATCATTCGGCTGTGAACGGGCCTGGGCAGCATTCCCATAATGCGCTTTCAGACTGCTAGAATGGTTGACAGGATCTGTGTATGCAAGATAAGAACGATCATGTACCGAGTTTGCTCTTTCCGCAACAATTAAACATCTGGTGAAACAGAGTGCAAGTACCATAAAGGAAATCAAGAGGTCGCGCTTTAGTCACATGGGACCTCCTAATTGGTCCAAATGATTTATGTGGCGCCATTACGTTAAACGATTGCCGGTTTCTGGGTTATATTCACATTTTGTCATCGGATAGGTGGGATGGCGGACTTATTAGGAGCGTTTCAGTGCTCGTAACGTAAAGATGGAAAGATGTCATTGTGTTAAGTAACAATTATTACATGATAATGTTTATTCTATCGTCTAGTATTGTAGTTGATATGGAAACGAAGCCTTCGGATCCGAAAACGAAGAGTGGGAGGTATAGGCGGTAAAGTACCAGTAAAGACGGTCAAACTGACTGCCACTTGCCGCGATGGAGAACAGAGGAATCATTTACCCCAAATTGCCATGCCAGAGCAATAAAGGCTTCCCGTACAACGTTCGGTATAGGTCAGTGACTGTCCGTCTACGATCGGGTTACATCGAGAGATTAACGACATTAACGACTGTATTTTGTTGTAAACGGGGTAAATGATGGATCTCAGATTTCTTCGTTCTGGACCACGAAGATTATCGTAGATCCCTGGGCGGTAAGACAATCCGCACCGTGCGGGCATTTGGCCACGTTATTTTGCAGCGGATTTAAGGCATAACGGTTTGCCTTAGCTCCACAGTCGTGTCCGTCACAAATATACAAAAAATATTTATATGAATTGTGTCGATTATACCTAGGCTTATAACAGCAAATTGGTAAATATGGTCGTTTTACGTAACTTGGCGCGCGGTGGGTCTATAATTGTGGCAAGCCCAGTGCCTAAAAATCGCTGAGAAACACAGTTCAGCTCTCCCAGTTTGGGTCTTTCCGGTTTTTCCACATTCCGATTTCCGAGTAATGGTCATCCCCAAAGACTGCAGTGATTTGCCGGCCGTTTTAGTCAGCAGATTCGGTCATAGTGTAATGGCTTCGACACAATGTCGTTAGTTTTCTACGTCATCATACTAAATTTAGACCTAGTATTACGCTGTAATGAATGTGCTTCATGGCAAAAAGTGCTCGGAGGACGGCTGCCTGGTGAAAAAACAATCAAAGGGATCTCATGCGAAGCAATGTTTGGGAGTTCTGAATCTGCCACATGCAATACATAACATCGCGATCTACGCTTCTGTTCTGAAGTACTCGCACATTTCGCTGTTGATTAAAACCATACTATGGCTCTGGTCAGTCAGGCTCATGTTTTGTCGTTGCCATTCCCGTAACTGTACATAAGTAACGTATTTCTACCTATATTTCTACCTATTGTATGCGCACGCAAAATTGACAAATTGAGTAAGAATTTAGTGCGGCGCCTTTTCTTGTTGCAGAGTGGCCACATGCCCACTTACTTACCTATGCGTATTTGTCAATTGGCAGCTCTATCGCATTAATCTATACGCTTTGGTATTGCTACTTATATAATTAGCATACGTTTGCGCTTCTTGCTGCTGTTTTGCATTTTTTAAGATGTTGCCGTATTGTATTGTTCATATACCGTAAAGATACCAATGTGCTCCGTCTGCCGTCAGTACGATTTATTCCATGATATTTAAGAAAACGACATTTTCTAAACATGTTACGCTTCGCCACTCCGAATATAAAATAACAATCCCATTTATTCCCATTCACAGAAAACAATGCAGTGAAGGTATAAATAGATTACGTGGATGTAGTTAGTAGCTATTAGAAAGATGCTACACAGGATCCAGTTCCGGGCAGTTTAAAACTGTTGCGAGTGGTGAGCGTTGCTGCAAAAGGAAAAACAAAATTACCATCCAATAAACAATACCATGACCTTTTGCTAAATTTGGTTCGTACTGATCACAGCTGGAGAATTTCCTACTCTACAGTTATTTAACTATTCGACGTTCACCGCGCTTGAATGAGGCTCCAGTGAATTAGAAGCGGCATGTTTCCACAAAGCTTAAAAGCGATCTCATGCCAAAATATTTCTAATCCTGCGTCACTGCGGAAAGCGTAATTACGGAGCATTACAGCGGGCACCTTGCAAGCATTTCTGTGTGTGGCAGCCAAAAAGGCAAGAGAAGACTTAACAGCTGTTGCCGATCATGTCAGATGCTGAGAACATCTACTTTCATCAGGCAGCGATATGGGGGTTTAAATTTAGACACTGTCGAACTCACTAACTGTGCCAACGGATGCGCCCCGTATATAGGACCACCGCGCAATCATGCTCGGCGTTTCTGAATTTGTAATTAGAATTAGTAGCCAGATTGAAACTGTTTGCTGCTATTATGAACCGTTTGATATTTCCCATGCTGGGGAGAAAGCAAAAAAAGCACAGTGCTGAATTTTCTTAAAGTTCAGTATGTATACTTACGTCATTTCGGACCCGCTCCGGTTGCCGAGATGTTCACCGGTATCCATAGACAGGGCGCCCGCTCCGCCTCCGAAACCAACTCCCTTAGGTCCGAACTTTCGGCCATAGCACTGCTTGCAAAACAGTTCTCCGTGGTGTTCAGTGACGTTGGTCGAGTCCAACAGCTTGTTGCAAAGTCCTGTAAAGCACAAGCAGAGCCAAAATTATTTCTTTCCAGCTTAGCATAGCGTAAAGTAAACCAAGAACATGGAACTGGACAAAATTTTCCGCGTTTTAACATTTCATTTTAGATGAACAATTTTTGATTGAAACCAATTGCATGTGTATTATGCAACTGGTATTCATACATTGATACTATATAACAAGGTCAAATACAACTGTCAGTTATCAGAAGACTTCGACTTTTCGTTTACTTCTAGCATCCATGAATTGAAAAAATCGCTGCACATGCAGACATTAACAATGCACAATTGAAAATCATGCTATAGTCGAGATCAACTGCTATGCTTACCGCATTTGAAGCAGGTCTTGTGCCATTTTCCGCTGGCAGCAATGCGCTCCTCGGCGGGGTAGACGCTCTTGCCGCACTTGGGGCATTTGTTCTGTTCAGCTGGGACGAAAGGCATTTTCTGTAATTGTGTAAAAATCCC